>JANZXV010000008.1:24974823-24985411 GCA_027576455.1 Erythroxylum roigii
ATATCTTTTTCTGCTTAATATATTTTAAATAATTTTTATTATAAAATAAAATATAGTTAAAATTAAAAATATTTTTATTTTTATATTACCAAACAGTTAATTGTCTGAAGCTTCTTAAAAAAAGCTCACTTTTAAATGACAATCAAATAATCTGGCTTTTTAAAAAAACTATTCTCAAAGACACTCTATTGAAAAAAGCTATATCTGTGTAATTCCAAACAGAAAATTATTCATATACTAATTAGTGCACCTTATTCCGCTTATAAGTGCCGACTCTGTGTTCCAACTTGGGTCTTGATTCCCAAGCCCTAACACTTCCTTTTTCTCCAGTCTTTTCTCTTCATCGCTTTATCTTGCAGGTGCTTTCGATTGTTATCTACCTGAAATTTTAATGGTACGTCGATCGCTTTATTTTCTCTTTCTCTTTCTCTTTCTCTTTCTGTTCTTGCTTCTTATTGTTTTCATTTCGCTGGTGAGTAAATGTGGATAAGACACGTGCAGTGACTGCGATTTTTGGATTGCGGCGTTTTCTTTTATGTTGTTCATGGTGTTAGGTTTTCTTGCGCGTTAAGCTTGTTGTGCAGTTATCAGTAGTTATAATCTAGTGAAAGTTGAGCTACTTGATTTCTAGTCTTTTTGTTCGAGAAATTGTTAGATTGATGAGAAGTGCACTGAATTTTTACTTTTTACCTTGATTTGATGAAGCAGATATGCGGAATTGATTGAGCATTTAACTGTATATACAATTATGTTGTGCAAACCAATCTGCGATGTGCATGAAATTATTTCACTTGTACGACAGGAACTATGAAATGGTTGTTCAGTCTTATTCTTGGGTCTTGCAAATTCAGAATCCTTCCGATTTTTGTTTTGATAGTTATATATATACATATATATATATATATATATAGCTATCAAATTCTTGATCTTTTTTTTTTCCTTTTGTTTTGATTATTATTTTTAACTCATGCTGCATAATTTTATCTTATCTAAGTCCTCAGCTGATTCAAAGAAAGTTTTATTTGTATGCAGATAACCCATTGTTTGATATGCAATTGCAGTTATTTTAATTGATAGGTGGATCACATCGATACTCTTTTGGAGTTGAGTATTTGCACCACATAATGGGATTTGATAATGAATGCATACCTAATATTCATTCTCTAGCTGGGGAGTATTTTTGTCCTGTTTGTCGTCTACTAGTATACCCAAATGAAGCATTACAGTCACAGTGCACTCACCTGTATTGTAAACCATGCCTAACATACGTTGTGAGCACGACCCGCGCTTGCCCCTATGATGGCTACTTAGTCACGGAAGCAGATGCCAAGGTTTCTCCTCACCCCAAAAAGTTGTTAAGGGGGATTTTGTCGACATGTTATTTATTCACTCTCTAAATGACTCATTTCAATTTATTTTTTGCAGCCGCTTGTTGAATCCAACAAAACACTTGCTGAAACCATAGGGAAGGTAACGGTTCATTGTCTATACCATAGGAGTGGTTGTACGTGGCAGGGACCTCTATCAGAGTGCACAAATCATTGTTCTGCATGTGCCTTTGGCAATTCCCCTGTTGTATGCAACAGATGTGCTGTTCAAATTGTGCATCGCCAAGTGCAGGAACATGCACAAAATTGTCCTGTGAGTTCGAAAATTTTGGATCTTGGGGCTTTAGATATGGTTTCTGCCCATGCATTTTAGAAGTTTGACTTTTGTTCTCTTGTATTCCCTGTTAGGGCGTGCAACTTCAAACACAGCATTCCGAGGGTCAGAGTGCTGCCACTACGGGGGCAGGACCTACGTCTGATCAGACACAGGCTGCTACCCAGGTAGGAATGGCTATTACTCAGGTTCAATCTGTGGCCTCCTCACAACCTGGACAAGATCCAAATGCACAAGCTAATGTGACTTCTCAGGCCCATCCTGGGCTACAAACAGCTGCACCAACAGGAGAACAATGGTATCAACAGCAACAGCAATATCAACAATACTACCAGAGTTATCCTGGGTATGACCCATATCAACAACATTATCAACATTACTACCCATATCAACAGCAACCAGTTGCGCAATCCCAGCCGCCTCAGACGTACATTCAGCCTCAACATCCACAAGCTCAGCAACAAACACATCTGCAAGTTCAACCACAGGTGCCACAAACACAACCACTTTCTCAACCTCCTCCACATCCCTCTCACAGTCAGCTTCCTGTTGTCTCTCAACCCCATAACCAGGCCCAATTCAGTCTACAACAGCAAACTCACCCTGCAATTCAGCCACAATCTCATGTTCAACAACAGTCACATTTGCCAATTCATGGCCACCCACCCCCTCAAGCTCAGTCCCATCCCCAAGCACAAATAGTTCAGTCATATCCACAGAGCATGCAAATGTCTCAAAATCAGCAGCCTCAACAGCAGATGCAACATCTACAGCCCCAAAGTCAAGTACAGACTCATTCACAGTTCTACCCCCAACATCATCCAGCGACTCAACCTCTACCTGTTTCACATACGACACAGATGCATGCTCAACATCATCTTCACCCCAACCAACCTGTGAATCCTATTATTCAGCCTCAGGCACATCAGCTATCAGCTAATGCAGTCACAGGTCATCATTCTTATCCACAGGCCCAGCCTCAGCAAATTCAGGTAGGAAACCGGTATCAGCAAATAGATGTTCATCCTCAAAGTGCATCCCAACTTCAGTCACAACATCCAGGTCAGATGCAGTTTCAGTTGCCACAACAGCATCCTCTACGACCACCACCTCAGGCTACATTTCAAAACTTGCAACAACCAGGTTTATTACCTGTGCATGATCAACCACCAAATGCCCCTGCATTACAACAGCTTCCGGCTCATTCTCACGGTCATCAACCAGTAGTTCCTGTCCACCAACGACCTGTAATGCAACCAGTTCAGCCTCCAATGAATCAGCAATATTTACAGCATCAACAGCCTTCATCTGGACAACCTTTAGGGCCAGGACAGAATCAGAAAAATCAGCTAGTTCCTTATATACAACAAGAAGTGCATGCACGGTCCCCAATTCGGCCCCAGTGCCCACCACAATTGTTGCAAAAGCAGCCACAGCAGAATATTGCATTAACACCTGGCATGTTGAACCATCAAAGTGTTACCGGAGGGCCTCCAGTGCTACCTCATGGAGTGCCATCACTGCCATATCCACAATCCCCTGGTGGCACTCATCTCAGGCCAGTGCACGTTGGTGTTAATCAATATTCAGGAAATTTTCTCAGGACAAACAATCAAGTGCCATTGCTGTCTGAACTACACTGTGGGGCTGGCTCAAAACCAATGTCTGATAGATCTGATGGCATGGATGATAAGGGTGTAGAAGCTGAAAAATCCTCTCAGAAAGCTGTTACAAGGGATATGGATGATTCTGACACCGTTTCTGGTATTAAAGCTGATACTGGTGCCATAAAAAATGTGAAATCTGAAAGTGATATCAAACTGGTGGATGAGGAGAATAAAGCCGTTGGAGAAGCTACACAAATTGCAAATGGAGGGCATTGGAGTAAGACAGTGAAAGAAGAGGCTATAGAGGG
This sequence comes from Erythroxylum roigii, assembly GCA_027576455.1. Classification (NCBI taxonomy): domain Eukaryota; kingdom Viridiplantae; phylum Streptophyta; class Magnoliopsida; order Malpighiales; family Erythroxylaceae; genus Erythroxylum; species Erythroxylum roigii. The sequence continues at coordinate 24,978,401 of JANZXV010000008.1, forward strand.
TACTGGTGAGCAGAAAGATGCACCAGATGCCAACCACAAAAAGATACAGAGTTCTGTGTCAGATGGGAAAGAAATGAAAGAAACATCTCTACTTAAAGCTCCCATAATGCAGGAATGTGAACACACTGAAGAACAGGTTGAAAAATTGCAGGACCAAAAGGGAGCTCCTGAAATTTCTGGAGGCCATTCTGTACTTGGTCAAATACAAGGTGCTGGATTACTACAGCTTTCTCATACAGTACAAGTTCCTGATGAAAGGAAGCAACATCCTCCCCAAAGTTATTATGGGCCTCCTGTTCTTCAGAAAAAGTCTGTTTTGCCTTTGCAAGTACCTTCTCCTGGATTTCCACACAACACACAGTCATCAGGGCATGTTCCTCAACTCAGGCCTTTGGATCCTGTACGTGTACCTCATTTCGGTCAGGCTTTAAATTCACTGCCTGAACATTCGCAGCATCCTATGTACAAGCAGCCTTATGGACCAGAAGTTTTACCTGCTGGCATCCCAGGCCCAGGTTCTACTTCAGCTTTTGGGAGGGGATCAGGTCTTCATGCTCGTCCACTAGGGCCATATAATCAAGGTCATACTCCTACTGAAGTTGAGCACATCCTGCCTCCAAAGCAGAGGAACAATGCCGATGATAGCAGATTGGATCCATTTGGGCTGAATTCTGACATGTATTCAAACAAAATGAGATCAAATGGAGCCCTGGCTCGTGATTCCTCATCAACACTAGGTTTGCGTGATGACCCATCCAAAACTTTCCAAGATGAGCATTTGATTCCCTTACCCCAAGACCCAACTAGGCGCACCATTGATGATGATCTTAAACATATTCCAAATTTAGATGTTGACCGTGCTCATAAATTTGGCGGTAAATTTACCTCCTCTGGGTCTTTGGATAAGGTTCATCATGGTGTTGGTATGGACATAGCACAAGGACCTCCTGGCAAGGTTCCGTATAGTTTGAATCATGATTCTGGTTACAAATTTGAACCCCCAGCTAGCTCTGTCCCAACAAGATTTATACCTCCTTTTCATCATGATGGCATGTTGCATCCTAGTGATGTAGGAAGAAGTCCAGTTGGTTTCAGCGAAAGTGCTCGAAAAATGTCAAATTCTGGTCGTGTTTATCCGGAATATTTTGGATCAGGTCCTGGGTATGGTAATTGGCATAGAGATCGCTTGGTGCCAAGGAGTCCAGGTGGAGATTATCCTCGCTTATCCTTTCATCGATTTGGGGCTCATCCTGGCCCAGATGATATTAGTAGCGTTGAATTAAACCAATTTGGGGGACCAATTGGCAGTTCATTTCATGACAGCAAGTTTCATGGTCCTCCAGGGAATTTCCACAGGGGTGAGTTTGAGAGCCCTGGCAACTTGCCTCTCAGGAGTCGACGTCATGATGGGCTGCCCCACCATTTGTATAGGGGAGAGCATGTTGACCCTCATGAACTGCCTAGTAATTTGCAAAGGGGAGAATCATTTGGTTTTGGTGCTTACCCGGGTCATGCAAGGATGGGAAATTTTGTTGACCCTGCTCATCCAAGATTTGGTGAGCCAGGATTTAGAAGAAACTTTGCAGTTAAGTTTAAATTTCTTTAGCTTTTTTCATTGTATCAATGTCGTGTTTTTTTAGTGCACTATTGTTTCTGAAAAGTATTTACTTTCATATTTGTGCTTCAATGGTGAGCACATGCTGTTATTTTCTTGAATTGACATTTCATATTGTGTAGTCCTTGTACGTTGGTTGGTTGATTCTAAATGTTTTTTTTTCCATTCTGGTTCTTCTTAGGGTGATTTGGAACCTTATGACAATTCAAGAAAGAGGAAGCCGACATCCATGGGATGGTGTCGTATTTGTAAAGTTGATTGTGAAACTGTTGAAGGCTTGGATCTCCATTCACAAACAAGAGAGCACCAAAAGATGGCCATGGATATGGTTCTCACTATCAAGCAAAAAGCAAAGAAACAAAAATTGTGAGTTGTCAGGCCATTCCCTATTATGTTGAAGCAGTATATTTTTTTCAACTTGGAATGACATTGCCCTTTTTTTTTTTTTTGTAGAGATTCTATTGATCATATCGCATTAGATGGTACAAGCAAGTCAAACAATGTCAGTTCTGAGGACCACGGGAATAAACATTAAGTCGTCTTTGTCTTTTGGAACCTGAATTGTGTTTGCCTTTCTTTGGTATTTTGAGCCTTGCATCTTAGGTGATTCACCGTTCCATGCCTCTTCTCTTCTTTCGAGGTGGTTTATGCTAGTGTTGTCGTTTCAGGTTGCTACCATGTTAAAGGAGATGGTTTTCGGACCTTGAAGTTCAGTGGCAGTTAAGTTTGTTGGTTTTTGTCTTTGATGTCAATTTTAGTTGGTATTGGATAGTTTATGTTGACAATATCTTGTCTAATTATGAAGTTCCATCTTATCAGTTTATTGAGCTTGCGAGTTATAGTAGATGCTGATGTGCCAATTTCTTAGGAATATTTAACTTCTTATCCTTCTGATGCAATTGTAGTCCTCATAGCCCTAGTCACTCATAACCACACCTAATAGGGGACTATAATAGAGCTGATAAAGTTGATATCAGCATACTACTACAAGAATTTTTTGCTGGTGATACCAGTTTTCTTGATGTCAGACACAGCACATTGGTGGATATACAATCAACTAGAGTACTGTTGTATCTGAAATGAAAACATTGTCAGATTTATCGAATTCCTACTTAAAGATGAAGTGGACAATTTTTTGTTGCATTTGGATAGTTATTTATGGAAAAAAACTTATCAAACTTTAATCTGTAGGATTGACTTTTGTTGGTGGCATAACGTATTTCTTTCATTAAAGGTGGCATTTTATTTGTTTGAATTTTAAAAGGCTTTAAGGGTTTTACATAGTGGATTGAGTTTCTCATTTTTCAGCTAATATTTTTTAATGTTAATATATTATCTGCTTTTATTTCTCTAGATACAAAAGCATTGAAGGAAAACATGCTGCAACTGAAGGCTTTAAGCCAAGAAACTATATACATGCTATATCTAGCTTAGTAACTAATGGAATTTAGGTTATTCCTTTTGGTAGGTAAGAGATTTACTGCATAGAAAATCTCTAGTCGTGTACCTATCCTTTACTTATGTTTATAAAAATTTACTGATTTACCCAAAAAAAAACTAATGGAATCATATTGTATTTATTTTTTCCAAAAGAAAAACTAACTGAATATATTATCTATCTGAGTGGAAATATGCAAAACTTGGTACTGAGGCTTGCTATTCAATTAAACCGGATTTGGTTTTTTCCCAGTATTTTTATTTTGAGAGCTTTTTGAGGCATTAAGTCGTTTTCTATTTTTATGAATTTGTCGTAAATATTAAAAAATAAAATTGGGCTATCTTTTCAATAGGAATGATTTTGAATTTTTTTTTATACTTTGATAACTGACATTATTTTCTCAAGAACGAATTTATTATGTTAAACTTCTATTTATTTTCCCAACTGTCAAAGTTCTAAGAATCTCATTCTGTATAGGATCTCAAGATTTTATGTGGAAATAGAGTTAGAATATTACTGAGGTTTGGAAAATATAGGACTACTTTTTACTGATATTAACCAATTACCATTTGGCATGATACTTCTACTTTAAACTGTGAAAAAGCCTATCTAAAAGGGTGGGAATTGCTTAAAATAGGTTTTGATAATAGAGCATTCCATGTAAAAATCTAGAATGGTGGATTTCTGGAATAGGCCGTAAAAAAACTCATCAGGATAGGAACTTGACAAAATAACTAGGAAAATGGAACCTAATCATGAGAGTTGTGTACATCACAATACATATTAGAGGGGTGTTCAGGAAGTTTCGGATGTTTATATGTAGATAGTTTTCTTACTGGGGGAGAGTTGTTTTGCAATTGCTGGAAGATGATAGAAATTTTTGGAGAAGTTAGGGTGGAATTTCTGTGATATTGCAGCTGTGGTTTGGTTTTTTATTTTTTTTCTGATCTGGATCACAAGTTATTAACTAGGATATGTATAAGCTCTAGATTTTGGAGTACAGATAATTGAGCTTTGCCTGACATTTCCACATAGCTTTTGAAATTATTGTTAGGAATGTTTAAAATTTGCACAAAATAGCAGTATCAGAAGTTTTCATTTGATATAATTGATGGAGAAGTTCTTGTGTGGCATAAGTTAAAATTATACTTAGCTTTGTTGCTCAACTTATTTTATTCAATTTTTTTCTTGGTGATAATCATGCAGTTAAGTAGGTCACTGCATAATTCTGTCAAATGGATTGAATATGTTGGTGTTGATTTTCTGTTTTTGGTGAAATTTCTCTCCGCAATAGATTATTTGAATTCAACCTTTTTTGGGCGAAGCTGACAACAAAAAGACTGACAGTTCAGCAAAAAGGTTTACCCAGACATCCCTTTTAGATGTGGTAAGGTTGTGTTTAATGTACAGACGTAAAAAATGAGGTGCGCTTATTAGTTCTCTTTTTCTGTTCTTGTATTTCACTAGCTAGAAGTTCTGAAGTAGGATTTGATGTTTAGTGAGATCAGGATTTTAAGTACAAAGCATGTGTTAGCATGATCATTGTTATTTGGAGAAACTAGGCTTAAAACCGTAATTCCTTTGCTCTAATTAATTTTTGGGATGAGACTTTGTAGATAAGGTTTCTAATGATTTTCACTGTATCTAGATTTTAGGAGTTGATAGTAAACAACTTATCTGTTGGATGTCGAAGTTTGAATTATTTGCTAAATCAATTATGGGACTGTTTACAAGCCCTGACTGAAAGCTGCACGTAGTTGCATAGTTCAAGACCAAAACTGCTAGTGAAATATAGTTGCTGAAGCGAGCCTCTAGTGATTGGGTTGCTTCACCATGAGAGTCTCTGGTAGTTGTATGACACCCCACTTTGTATTTCACAGTTGAGCGAAGTATGTAAAAATGCAGACCATTTTTAAATAGGCATGATTGTTAACTTAGGAAAAATATGTTATAGCATGCTGGATATCCAATATAGCTCTAAGTTCCTGAGGTTGATTGAGTTGTAGAGGGAAAATTGTAATTGGGAAAAAAGAGACAACTTCTTGTTGGTTTATCTGGGTGTAATTCTTTCAAAACTATTTATTTTCTGTCTGACAGGTACTTTGTAAAATTATTAGTTTTCTTAATCTAGTTTTTGGAGTTACCGGTTGGATAAAAAAATTATCATATGGAAATAATTTACAAGCACATCCTGTTTGCTTTCCTTGAATTATGATGATTTTGTCATTTTTCTGAATCTAATGTCTGGTATTTATTTTATATACAACTTGCTGAAGCTTTAGAGACTGCACCTATCTCAGTCCATTTAGATGGTTACATTATCAACATTTATTCAGGCAAAGTAAGAGGAAGTATGCAAATTGCCAACAGTGAAATTGCCTGTTTTCAAACTGACGTATATGAGCATAATATTTTTGTCTGCAAGCCTATGCGCAAGCTAGTCGTTGTAATTAGTAAGGAATTTGTCTCACAATTGATGGATCATGGAATGAAAACTTGTACTAGACACTCATAAGTTGCAAGCTTATAATGTAACTAGTGCAGTTTTATGTCTGACTAGTTCCAAGACAATAAGTAAATAAAATGCACCAGTTAAAGCTACAAAAAGCAACTTCAGAGTGACAAATAATTGACCTCTTACAGGAGCTTTAACTGATTTAGTAATGTGAAGAACATCGGAAGCACCTTTAATAAATAATAGAATCCAAGACCCTTTAAGCCTTAACTGATTTAGTAATGTGAAGAACATCGGAAGAACCTTTAATAAATAATAGAATCCAAGACCCTTTAAGTTTTACCTATTACGAATTACATCAAAATTTTATACAAAAAGTTGTAAGAATATACTGATTTTAGGATAGAAGTTTTACTCGGAACATAACTAGGGTTGTGCTTAGAATTTGAATAGGTGAACACTTTCGTACTTGTATTTTCTAGAGGTTTAATATTGGTTACTTTTATATTGGCCTTTTGGAGTTAGGTTATTTTAAAGATGTTCTTATGCTTCATAAACTCACACATCATTTTGTTATATATTGAAAATTTTGGGAGTTTTCTTGAAGCTGTGATCAGCGTCTGAGACTTTGGATGCAAATTCTGGACTTCAAACATGCTCTTCATATTGTGTCTGCCAGGTTTGTGGTTTTTATCTTTGAACATTTTTTTTAGACTTTAGACTCATAAAGTGAGGATCATCTGTTCAGTTCTCAAACTATGGATGGGGTTTAGTTTTTAACCTAACTGCTTTATGTACATCGGTAGCCATGTAGTATAGTAGTAGTAGTAGTAGTTTTATCCTTCTCTTTTGATTGGAAAAGTGCAGAGGTCTAATTAACAAAATCTTTGTTGCCGTTAGTTTGTACTGGCATGACTTTAAATGACGTTGTCCTTGACTGTCCTTACTCATTAGGTTATGCGATAAAAATGAAGTATTTGAGCAAAAATTGAGAGGATAGCACATAACAAATACATTTCACCAATGTGTTTTAGGAGGCTTGTGAATTATCAATGAGCGATACTGAATCTACATTAATTTTGATTATGTAGATACATTTTTTAGGCACTTTGATGATGTCATATTCACCAATGAGTAGTTTTAAGCAGGAAGGTAGTTGACGGTTTAGATTTTGAATTATCGACCTCCATATTACTCAGCTGCCTCTCCCTTGTCAAACTATCTGCATTGTTTTCACTTGGTAGGAATTTTTTGGTATTCTGATTGCGTCTTGCTTAAATATCTGAAGAAATAGAAAAGATTGCAAGTGTAATCTTGCGAAGGATACTTTACACACAGCTTTCATCGTAGTTTTCCTTTTGCGCCTACTTTTGCTTGTATTTTATGCAGTGTTATGAGTACCGGACTGTACCGGCCCAAAACCGGTACCGATATTTTGAGTTTGGTACCGCGTTTGAATATTGGTCGGTACCGGTCCGTTTCGGCTGTACCACCAGCTAGTAC
>JANZXV010000008.1:24994726-25039238 GCA_027576455.1 Erythroxylum roigii
TTCTCATCCTGAAGAGTTGATTATTGGAGAGACCTCAGAAGGAGTTCGAACAAGGTCCAAGTTCAGAAGAGAAGCCAATGTAGCTTTCATATCTGAAGTAGAACCTAAGAAGATTGATGAAGCTTTGCTAGATGAAGCATGGATATTAGCTATGCAAGAGGAGCTGAATCAATTCACTAGGAATAAAGTTTGGTCCTTAGTTCCTAAACCTTCGAAGAAATCCATTATTGGAACAAGATAGGTTTTTAAGAATAAACTAGACGAATATGGATGAGCATATTAGTCAACAATATTAGAACTTTGTATAAAATCATGATGCATGTATGCATGATGATAGATTTAACAAAACTTAAAAAATTAAATCTTTATACGACAGTTATTTTTCTTATCTGTAACGGACTAAGTGACGGTGGGCTATCTTAACCATGAAAAGAAAAACGGGGACCCTCCCACTAAGAAAGCTACCAAGCATCTTCATGCCTAACTTTTAAAGAAGTGCCATAATTCTGGTCCATACTTTTATCAACAGAGCTACGGTGGGCAGGTTATTGACAAAATATGTTAAGTGTGTAACCATTTGATTCATCCACTAAAGGTACTTGCAAATCATGCCTCGGTGGGAGCTCATATTTGCTACCAATGAGTTGACTTATCCTTTAGGAGACCCAAACCATGCAAGATCTAGGATTCATGTTCTCCGATGGGGAGTAACACTTCATCATATGCAAACGGGCCATTATATGGAGACCGTGGACTCTTACATGAGCATCCTCTCCCACTCAATCTTTTTGATCTTTAAGTTTTAATAAATGTCATCTTATCTAGATGCAATTTATTAATTATCCTATGATGTTTCATTATATATCTCATATATAATGAATACATGGCAAAGCCTAGGGTTGGCAATTATTATAAATGGCATACTTTCACATAATATCACATATTATTAGCATCCATCCATCCATTCATCTCATGAATAATAACACTACTTTTGATTGTCCATCCTAGAACATAAATAATTGCAAGGCTCTTTGGCCCATAAGAAACAAACTTGGACTTTGATCTTCCACTTCGAACTTTTCGCTCACATGACCTGGCCATTTGGTAAAAAAAGTGTAATGACATTTATTTTACAACAATTTTTGTTTGTCACAAAACCGAATTTTGTCAACAGGAAAACAAAATTTCCAGCACTTGATTTTTAGAAAAATGAAATTTGTCTATATGAAAACAAAAATTCCAGCACTTCTGTTTCATAAAACTGAAACTTTGTTAAAACAAAATTCCAACACTTTGATTTTCATAAAACTGAAACTTTGCCAATACACCAAAGGATAAGTCGAAACCATTACCTTCTTTTCTTTGATCTATGGCTGCTTCATCTCAACATTACAGAAATTTGTACATTACAAAATCAAAGAAAATAGAAAAATGAAGACAAGGAGGAAACATGGCGATGATAGGCCACCCTCCTTGTTACAAATCAAACGAAGAAAACTTACAAGGTAAATCTATATTCTATGGACAACTAAAAGAGCATGAATATAATTGCCAACCCATGCAACATATAGGAACTGAATCATGTATAATAAAATGGCTCTGATACCAATTGTTGGATCGAAAACAAAAGCATACTAGATTTGGTTAAAACGGTAGATTTCAAAAACTTTTTTTCAAAATCAAAACGCAGCAGAAGTATAATAACCAAATCAACATGTTTATGTCATACATGATACGGTATAAGGAAAATAACTAGCATAAGAATAACATGGAAATTTTACCGACTCCTTTGCTATAGCTTTAACTCCTCACTGTGCTATCCTCTCCTTGCTATTGTATGCTCTCCTCTTTGTTGTATCCTCAACCAATCCAATCTACCACTTGTTCTCCCTAGACAACTTGGTTAACAAATCCTTTGGTGGGAAAGGAGAAGAAATCTTGAAAAGATTTTCCTTAGTTGAAAGAAACCAAAAATGAGACTCTTCTCATTCAAGTTTGGGCTAGCTCATGCAAGAGAGGAGAGAGTGGGTCAAAAATGCAACAGCCCCTTTTCTTGTTTCTCTCAATTTCAGTTAAAGATGAAAGAAAGAAGTGAAGTGCATCAAATGCATCACTTCATTCTTTAATCAATAATAAAGAAGCTAATAAATGAGACACTCTCATTTGTTTAAGATAGCTATATGAAAATACCAATAACCTAAATGAGACCCTCTCATTTTTGGTTATAAGATGAAAGAAGCAAGAGAGTACATCAAATGCACCTCCTCCTTCTTTAATCAAATGAATGCTAAAAGGTTACATGCCATCATTAAAAGACAACTATTAAACCATTTAATGATAAGATCATTACTCCATTTAATGATGATGAAGCATGATAAAAACTCATCTTAAATTTAGCAATTCAATGCTAAATGTGCAGCTATAAAACCAAAATTTGCCCTTCTTTTATCTTTAATAACTTTGTTTCAATTTAATTCAAAGTTTAGCCTAATATTAAATGTTTATTTGGGCTTCTAATTAACACTTAATTAGAGTAAACCCCTTCATTTAATCATAGGCTTAAAACCTCTACTAATATTTCTTACTTTGCTTGATAACCTTGCTAGAAACCAAGTGGGGAATCTAATTGGACTTATATAATTCAAGCTCTAATAAGCCCAAAATTAACTTAATTTCATTAGAATTAATTCCATCTTATTAACCAAACGTCATTTTACTAAAGACAATCAGTTGAACTCTTGAATTACTAAATGTTATGAGAACACATGTTTCAAATAAGATGTTCAATTGCAAACTCTATTATGAACTATATTATACACATCCGCACAATAAAGGATAAAATTACCGTTTTGCTCTTATGTTGATTTTTTCTTCTAGATCTACATTTGTACTCTATATGGTATTAACACGCAAGATCTCATCTTGGTGTTAAGACTTGATGGGTAGCTAGTCCATCAAATTACTGGTACCAGTTTAATCACCAATCTCCGTAAAACATCTAGAAGTGATGATATCACTATAAACTTTTTCTTTGAGTGAATGTTCTCAAATACATGTTTCAATTAATAACTCCAACATGCAGACACTGGATTAATACTTTGTAAAAATCCATTCTGATCATATCAAGAGTTATAATAAAACACATATGAGTTCACCACTCATCAAGATTGTGGTTCGTAATAAAAGAATGATAAGGTGTATGTTTTAAGATTAAAGTAACAACCTACTTTATTCTTTAAAACACATATGTGATTCCAGATTCATTTAATAGTGCCACTATCGATAGTCAACTACTATCATGATATGAAACTCATCATTCCCTTGAAGTAAAATCCTTTACTTGCACGGAGATAAATCGCAACACTATAGTCTAAACCATAATCAAGCGACCAACTTGATTATTCAACTATCAATCAATTGTTTTATATTCTAATAATATACATGTTTCCCATACATTCCATGTATATGTATATTACTTACAAAAGAATCTTGGTACCTTATGACTAGTTATATTATGCTTATATAAATAAAACTAAACTCTTTTGTTTTATTAATAATAAATATTTTCATGACAAAAGTAACTAGAAGAAGATTAAGATATATGTAAATACACTTGCTTTTTAGGGCACTATATTTACATAACTCTAACAGTAATGGGGGTGTTCAATGAAATTCAAGGGGTTATTTGATCTTATAATTGAAATACTTGCTTTATTTCCTTGATTATCTTAAGTTCAATGATATCCTCATCCCAAATTGTAAGTGTCGCTATAAGGGTCATTTTGAGGTTGTTAGAAATCCTCCTACTAGTCAACTTATTTAATAAGATTGACAAAGGGATTGCTGACTTAACAGTCATTACTACTATGACCTACCCCTCACTATCAATTCCATAATGCTTGTGTTGATCCATTTCTCTAATTTGGTTAATAATCATCCTCGTTAGTACTTCCATATGAGCTACCAATGTGATAATTGCATTAATTTTTATATACATGCTGATATATGTTCCCTTTTCATACTTGATTGCCATTGATATATGTGCATTTTCATCTCTTTAACTATCTTTAAGGCAACTTCTAGAGTCTTATTATTCAAAGTACTCCCATTCGGCCACAGTATTGCATAGTCCAAAATTTTGCAAAAGAATATGGACTTGTAACCCCATAGGCAACTTGTGGTATACGCACCTTTTGAGCATATCATTGTATCTCTCTATTTCTTATAAAATGTCTCATTATCATACTATACATAGGTGATATGTGCTTAATTGTTGATACATTTAATCCATGACACTTAGTGATTAATGCTTTAAAATACTTAAGATATTCACTTTAATTCATATTTAGTTTTAGGTACAATTTGAAGCATTACAGCTAAAGCGAGTTGAAAGCACATTCATTAAGCCGTATTTTTTAGATTCACACTGAATTATCTTCATGCAATAAGAAGGAGAAGGATTAAAGCAAATAGGAGACAAGAAAATGCATAAAATGAAGAGTATGAATCTCACCATTAAGTCACGACCATGACAACTAAATCATGGTTGTGACACTCATCTCACGCCCATGACAATTAAGTCATGGGTGTGACAACAAGGAAGGCTCAGGACCATGAGCCTTAATGAGACCATTCATGACTATGAGTCATTAAGTTACGCCTACAACTTTTATGACTTGGCACCCCCAAAAAACCTAATTTTTGGTATAAATACAATGTTGTGATGACTGGAACGAGATATATCATTTTGGGGTTTTGGGAATGACAGAAATCTTGCTATTTTGGAGACCCATGTGGGGGCATGGAGGGCAAAACTTTTTGACACCAGTTTGAAGGTGAAATCGATGCTAAGAGTCACAATTAAGCACATTTTTCATTGTTTAATGTTGGATCTTTCTCTTTATGGTTTGTTATCATTGTTCTTCGTTTATTGAGTTGGGCATTGTGTAAAGATGATTTTAATGCATTTATTAGGTTGTTTTATTACAAACTCATTGCTAGAATCTTCAATATAATCCGTAATTATTATGTTTGAGATTCGTTGTAGCTACTAATGACCTTGAATCCTTAGGAACAACATAACTTAGGTTAGATAACCTGAGTTTGTGCGGTTATTACCTATATTGATTCGTTTTCCATTTTGTAATGCAGCTACCCAATTAAATATAGAGTACTTGTTCTTGGTTATTCGATAGCTAGGTTTAATTAAAGGGTTTGTTTTGATTAAACACGACCTAAGGGAAAATCAAGATTAGCAAAACTTGTTGTTAGTCTATGATCAATAGTTTTAGGAGAGGTGTGAAAGCATTATAATAATGAAATATGTTTAATTGGGTATAGGCTGAGATTGATCGAAGAACTGAATTTTACACATATTCATCACTTTTTATTGCTTTTGATTGTTTTCTATAAATTGCTTGCGTTAGTTTAATTTTGCTTTGTTTTCTCAGCTGCATTATCCCAAAACCCCCTTTTATTTCCTTAACATAAATTATTTTCATTGAAAAAATTAGAGGTACATTCCTTGTACATATGATCCCGACTCTCTACAGCTACAAATTTTTAGTGTACAGAATTAGGTAAATTTTGCAGTGCACTCGAAACGCACTGTCAAATTTTGGCACCGTTATTAGGGAATATGGTGCTTTAATTTTTGTTTTTGATTTTATTTAGTGTTTTGTGTATATATTTATTTATAATCATTTCTTTTAGTTATTTGTTAATATTTAAACATTTGTTAGTGTTGGTGTATTGTAGTTAATAGATCTCTTCATAGAGAACCTGTTCAATTGGATCTGGAGATCAAGAGGACATTGCGAAGATTAGGAAAGGAAATAAGAACAACTCTAGAAGTAGAACTAGAGCTTAAATTCGAAGAAACAATGGCAAATCCAAGAATGTTAAGGGAGTTAGCTGCACCAGATTTAACATAAAGGCCCTTATACATTATGATAGTGCGTGTCGAGTACGTTGCAAAATTTACCTGACTTTGCACACTAAAATTTGTAGTTAGGGTGAGTCAGGATCGAATCCATAGGGAATGTTCGGTTAATTTCCGTAACCAAAATTAATTGATGCTAGGAAAATATAAAAGGGGGGGCGGGGGGGGAGGGGGGTTTAGGAAATCAAAATAAATTATCGAAAACAAATTAAAGTAAGCAATCGTAAATGAGTATGGTTATAGTCTGGTTCTAGGATCAAGCATATTTTAATATCCTAACATCTTTACAACTGTCTGCGGACTATTGATTTGAGATTAATAGAATGGTCTACTAATTTCAGTTTTCCCTTAGGTTTTATTTAATCAAGATACGATCATTAATTAAACCTAACTATTGAATAACCTAGAATACGATCTCTATATTTAATTTGGAAACCACATTATGAAATAGAAAACGATCAATATAAGTAATAACCTCACATATTTGGGTTATCTAACCTAAGTTATGTTGTTCCTAATGATACGGGATCATTAGATGCTATTAACAAACATTAAAAGTAATGATCACGGACTACATTCAATGTTATAGCAATAGGTTCAAAATAAAAAATTAGAATAACATATTAAGATACTACCCAATAGGTTCATACACAAATAATCAAACAATAACGAGAATATGATTATCCATACACATAACCCAAATCAATTAACATAGGATAACGTAATCAATTTCTAATGAGAAAAAAATAATAAAAACTATGAAATAAACTTAACCCTGGTTGTTGACATCAATGTCACCTTCAAACTGGTGTCGGGACGTCTAGCCCTTCATAGGTCTCTCCCAAAAAAATGCTTCAACCCCTATTGAATAACCCCAGTCGAAACCCTTAAAACCCTCGTCGTTATATTATTCTCTTCTTCCCCTCTTCCGCTACTGCTACTCTCTCTTTTTTTTAATTTTATTTTTGGTCCACTTTATTATTCACTCTTATTAAAACCCTCACTACTCTTGCAAACATCTGCGTGAAACACATACTTGTTTGCTTCCTTGCTTTCGTTGTCGTTTCCTGCTTCTACGCTTGGGTTTTGGTGCTCCTTCCCAGCTGTGCATCGTCATCTAGTGCTCTGCTACTGCATTCCTTATTGTGTTGCCTGCCGTTTTGCTTCTTGTTTTAATCCACCTGTAGCATGCGTTTTCTCCATAGTTGCTTCCACTTTTAATTTCATGTTGGGCCATGCAAAAAATTTTCAATTTCCATGCATGTGCCGTGAGCAACTTCTTTGTGTTATTATTATTTTTCCTTCTTGTCTTTTAATTTTCTTGTTCTTGTTCCATGAAGACAAGTGAAAATTAATCTTCGAAAAATGGCCAAAATGTAGAGCTTTTGATTCACTTTAACTTCTTTGCTTCGAATTATGTCTAAAATCACATATGAGTCCAAGTAAATATCTTAAACAATTTCATGTCAATAATTACTAAGTGTTATGGAATAATTTTATAATCAATTAAGCACCTACTATAGGTACCAACCCTCGTTGTGAAACACAACACAAGTGAATCAATCCAATCTCTCGATTCAAATTAATTATAAAACAATAAACATCACAAGCATATTCATTACATCAAGAATGTAAGTTCAACAAATAATTCAAGAATAATTCCTAGAAAGGAATTTAGAAATCCACAGTTGTAACTAAATATCCAAGTTTAATTATTATTAACATCTAACAACAATAAGGAAATAAGAAAAAAAAAGAAATCTTGAAGTGCTCTTTTCTTTGCCTTGAGCTAGAAAATCTATAGCCTTATTCTTGAGAATTCTCTCTATTAATATTATTGAACTATTTTTATGCAACCGTCAAGTGGTGTTTTAAGCTTTTTTATATATCTTGACTCTTCTAGAGTTTTGTTTAGGGTTTTTTCACGTGTATATCTTCCAAAAATAGCCTTGAAATGTCACAAGTATGATATATTTGCATCATCCTAGAAAACCATGCACGATTGTGCATGAGACTGCTCCAACCTTTTAGCGCGATCATGCTAGAGGCTTCCAACCTGTTGCTTCCTTATTGCACGATCGTGTATGGTCATACACAATTGTGTTAGACTTGTTTCTTCGGCTTTTTCTTCTCTTTGTCCTGTATCCACTCATCACTGAACACATCAAAAAATTCTTTAAATATATAATTGAGATCAATCTATTGTCATAAACAACAATTAAAAAAACAAAATACACAAAACACTAACATGAACATGAACATGAACATAAATCTAAGTCCTAAACGCGCTAATACAACACTATAAATACACTCTAACACTTAAAAAGTATACCAAGTTTTACACATATCACATGTTTTGTTATATTCAACATTAATCTTGTTAAAAAATTTAAAGTGGTCTTGACTTTAAAAAATAAAGAAATCTCTTTTATCTAACTGAATGGAAGATCAAATCTCGTCCTGATTTTTCAAAAGTAGTATTAAAGTCATCTTTAATTGTATAACTTGATTATTATTGATATTTGAATTGAGTTGCAATTATTAAAAACGACATTAAAATCTTAGAAGTTCATATTGACATCCTTCAATCACAAGTTGAAATCCTAAACCATATGCAGTTTATATTTTAGGAAACTCAAAGGATTCACATAATTCGGGTTTTGGAAACTTGTAAGCACCAAAAACACGAATTGGAAATCTAACCGTTTAGTAATAATAATATTGAAGTTTTGAGACATCTCATCGACGATGAGTTTGTGTTTTGGTATTGTTGTTATCCAAACCTTAAATGAGACATAAATTAGGATAAAATTAAGTTAATGTATTCTAAAACTGAACTTTGAGTTTGCTTTGTTCTATGATCAAAGGTAGTCTAATTATGTACAAGTTAAGATGGGAATAAGTTAAGAAACTTAATTCAAAATAAATATATTTATTAAATAATAGTAAATTAGATTTTTGTTATAAATTTATAAAAATAAAAATAAAATAATATTTATCATTATTATTATTATTATTGACATTATTTTTTAATTTTTAATTTATATATTTTTATTAACAAAATTATTTAAAATTATTTTTATTTTACTTTAATTTTTATTAATATTTTATCATCATCATCGCCGTATCGATTATTTTCGTTTATTTTATGTTTTTAATGAATTGTTTATGTTATCTGCATCATTTGTATATTGTCTCATTTATATTACATAGGGTCTATTAAAAATAATTTCTCTATTATATAAAAATAAGATTACATATTATCGGATCTTTTCAGATCCCGCTTCATTGTAAAATTTTGGACTGGGTGATGATAACGAAGGCAACAAAACCTATTTAATCCTTTTGAAGTGGGATTATTTGTAATTGTCTCAAAATAAATACTGAAATTTGTACAGGAAGAAAAACAGGGCTACTGAAGCCGAAGCTCCATAGAAGAGATACCGCTAAAATGGCGACTGCCGCTGTCGCAAAGGTACTGTCTTCATCTACAAGTGAAAAGCTCAGTCTATACAGTTGTTCAATAAACTTACTGCGTACCTTTAGCACTTCTGCCACTGCTTCTTCTTCATCTTCGGCCACTGAGTCAAACCAAGCGAGACGAAAGAAGAAGAAGAAGAAGAATTTATTTGAGGTTGCGCAGTTTTTGCCCAATTGGGGTATTGGTTACCACATGGCTAAATCTCACTGGGCCAATGTGTCTTACGAGCTCACCAAAATCAATCTCTACAAGGTTTCACCTTCTCTGTCGTTCTACTTTCTATATCTCACTTTTTGTTATTTCATGGAGGAATTAGAATTGACGTGGCCTTGTGAATCAGGCCAGGCTTTAGGGTTTTGGGGTTTAATCATTTTGTTTGGTTATGGGTTTTTTTTGAGGATTTTAATTAGGAGTCCGAGGTTGTTGGATTGTGGTTTATATTGCGGGATGCTCATCTTATTGTTTTAGATTATTCTGTTGTGGCCTTTATGAATATGGTCTAAAGTTGGGGATTGGTTTTGTTGTAGGATGGTAGGCATGGAAAGGCTTGGGGGATTTCTTACAAAGATGGTCAGCATTTTCCTACTATGCTTTCTCATCTCTTAGATTTTACGTTGCTTACTGCTCTTCTCATCCTGTGAAAATTAATTCTTTATTTTTTGTTGTTATATGAGATTTAATGTTTGAGATTGTGTTTTCTATCTAATTTCTGAATTGGCTGATCGTTCTAGAATGTGGTCTTGCATGCCCTGTAGCTAAATGCATTGCCAGTGATTTATATGTACGAGTTCCATATTCGAAGCTTTTGCTGATTATGGTTTTACATCCATTAAGAGGATAACTGGAATCCAACAAACATTGATGTAATATTAGCGGTGATAGTAAGACTTCCAAGCAACAAATCTTGTTTTGTTTCAATTGGTTGGAAGCAGGGAACTTCTTTTACTAATTGTATCTGTTTTCAGTTTCTCCCTGTTCACT
Organism: Erythroxylum roigii; assembly: GCA_027576455.1. Lineage (NCBI taxonomy): Eukaryota > Viridiplantae > Streptophyta > Magnoliopsida > Malpighiales > Erythroxylaceae > Erythroxylum > Erythroxylum roigii. The sequence continues at coordinate 25,005,130 of JANZXV010000008.1, forward strand.
GGATTCATGAGGTGGTCCAACCTCTTTTATCTTGTTCCCATATATGTATTGCGCAACAGGATCACTATCTTACATCTTAGGAAGAATTAATCAGAAATATCGATTATATTTGCAGGTTCTGTGTTAATTCAATGCTTATTCTACTTTAGGTGAATAAATTCCGAGCTGAGTTTGAGAATGTCCTGAACCTCAAATTATGGGTGTAAATCCATCTTTAACCCAAAAAAAACCATGCAATTTGTTGGGTGTTCACATGGGATCTGTTCCTGACAGAATATGCAGGATGATCTAGCCCAGTTAGGGGCTTGTTAATTCTTGGAGAATTATCTGTATTACTGTTGTTCAGTCATTTTGAAATGATATCGCATGGCAACAAACTGACTAGCTGCTGCTACTGACATCCAATTCCTATATTACTTTCATATAGGCACATATTTTATTTTCTGTTAATTTTCTGCACAGGATTGCCAATTGCTGATGCTCCAAAGAAGATTAGTGGAGTTCATAAACGTTGCTGGAGGTACATTCCAAGCTTACCAAAACAGAAGGAAAGCAAACCTCACCCACCAGAAACTACAGAAAACAGCCCAATCACTGAAATTCGGGAAGCTTGATGCCTTCTCTATTTGTAGGACTTTAACCTGACTATTCATGCTTCATTTCTTTTGGTTGGGTTTATAACATGAGATGAATTTCATCTCTTGGGATGGTGATATCGAGCACAAGATTTGAATGTAACTGATGCCTGTTTTGCGTGATATTCTTGTTACAAACTCAGAGCATACAGAGAGGGAAACTGCAGTCAGCGTGATGATATTATCGGCGTAGAAATGTTACCTTTCCTCTCCATTTTATTTTTCCTGTGACAACATCTTTACTCCTCTTACATAATGCGAGTTTACCTAGTGCACTCTCTCTTTACTGTACTTGTTTTGAGGGTTCCAGCATGCAAGGAGTTAGGTGACTATAACATCTTTCACTTTTAGTGATCCTCTTTTTGACTCGGTTGCTTGTATACTTTCTCTGGCACAAATTCTAGATGGAGTACTGCATACTGTACGTGAACAACCTGAAGAAATGGGTACTCAAGTTTGCTGACTTCTATGAACAAAATATGAACAAGGATTCAACCTGGTTTAACATGATACTTTGTTACTTGCTATACATTCTTCTTTGAATAACAAAACAATTTCCTTTTATTTGGAGGAAATGAGCTTAATGCTAAGGAAGCCATCATCACTATCTTCGACGATCACTTGAAGGGTAAGATCGAGAATTTTAAAAGATCAAGATTTGGCAGGGCTCGTAACCCTATTCTATATATCAATTTTGGTCTTTTGCTGCCAACAGAGGCCAACTCTTTCATTTTTACCTAAAATTCCAAGAGATATTCAGAAACAAGACTGCAGTTTTGGTCAATAATTCCTTTGCAGATTCATCACAGCCTACCAACTTACGGTTCAGTATTCTAGCATTTATAACAGTTATTAACAGACAAATCAGCACCGAAGACAGAATTTTTATGTTGAATTCGTGGGACAAATCAATGCAAGAAGGAGACATCATTTTAACCAAAGGAAAAGCTTAAAGTTAGCCTTGAAGCTTCAATTTCACCTTTACATTAAAGAATAATATCTCTGAGTTTAAGATAGTGTTATCGCAATTTGACCATGTTAAGCTGGATAGTTTCATTTCATCTATAATTACTCAACGGTGACTTGAGATAGGTCCTCCTAAGAATTGTCTGTGGGGCGACGCTCGTATTCAATTGCATCATCTGGGAAGCGATGCTTGTTAGGGAATTACGCAGCAAAAGATAGCATTTCAGTTTTCTGAAGTTGCTTTAATAGTTTCCAAGTTATATGATTGTGCAGCAAAACCTGATTTCTTGGAGATACCGCCATGAACTAGATATCTAGGTATAGTTAAGTGTTCCAGGAATCGTGTTGTATATTTTTTTTCCTGGAGAAACAACTTTCTTGCCGGATCTGTGCACCCAACCTCACCGTGCCCTGTATCCGGTGAGGCTCAAGTCCCTGATGCAGGCCCCCAGGCTATCAGCTGCCTCACTCGCTGCTCCCATCTTGGGTTACCAGAACTCTGCTATTGCTCAATCTACATATTGATCCTCTCTCGTGACTTTTCATTTGGATCAAGCTGCTTTGTTAGCTTTATTATCTATACATTGTCACGTAAAGCTGACGTCCTAATACAGAGGATGCCGCTATTTATACCATTTAGCAGTTCAATTTTATGGAGTAATTATTGATGATCACTATAATGTATTGAATAGACTGGCAAAAAGAGTAAATGAAATATGTTAACGAAAAGGTTGCGCGATCAAATCCAACCACTATTTGGCATCACTGTGGTCCATTACCTACATTGGTGAGTGAGTATGTTAATACAAAAACGCATGGGGAAAGCTTTTGCGTACCGAGTAACGCTAGTGAACATTGTATAGCTTCTTACCCTCGATCCAAATTCGCAGATAACAGAGGAGCAACTTTGGACTATGTTTATTTGGTACTGTTTAAGATACCATTTTTTCCATCAACCTCTCAGGATTTTTTATGGAACAGCTCTATAATATCTAGTGAAGGTGACCCTTCTCTCACTCTCTGTTTTTTTTGGGTTTATGCATGTACATGCTTTCTGCATTCCATGAGAAACTCTGAGACTTTGTGGGTACAGGGACCACTCTGATACAGGTCAAAAAGAAAAATTGAAAGCTCTACTTGTTTGTTGCCTGTGTAAATATTGGTAGAAAAGGAGAGAAGTATAAAGAAATGAGGCCACTTCAGGAGTCCTCTAAGTGTGCTCTTTTTGATTTTTGGACAAAACTACGAATATGGGCACAGCAAATTAGAAAAAGAAGTGAAGAAAACTGTTGGCTTGGCTGTTACAGGATTTGTGTAAAAGAAAAGTTGCAATCTTGAAAAAGAAAAAGGCACCGTTTTCGGCCTGTAAGAAAAAGTAATGGCAATTTTGATTAGGAAAAGATAAAACTTGCATTTTCCTTTCTATAATCACCAGCAGCTGAGTTTCCTTTTCACCAACACTGCTCAAAACTGACACACAGATATTGAGAGAGAGAGAGACTAGTTTTTTGCTTTAAAAAACCAGTACCAACTCTTTATTTCTCTATCCTTCAACATACTTCCATGTCTAAAGCTCAATACTGGACAATGATGCACAAAACGCCCTTCTCCTAACTGAAGACGATCGAATGACTTAAACCCTTAAAAGCGAACCCCCCACCTTTAATACTTTGTCACCTTTTTGCTCTTTGGAGGTCTTGCAAAAAAAATGCCAACTTTCCACTCCCACCATTTGCGCAGGGAACAGCATTCAAGCCCAAGCAGTAGTGACATGTCTCTCTCGGGCGAGATTGGGGCCCACAGGGAGTCTTCAGCGTCGGATTGCTTGTCAGAGGTGGATTTGGAAGGTGAAGATTTGGAGTCTAAGCGACAACATTCCGGTGATGCAAGTAAGTGGACTTGCAGAATTTGCTATTTGGGTTTGCAGAGTCATGGGCAAGATTCTGGGGTAGCTATTGAGCTGGGATGTTCTTGCAAGGGTGGATTGGGAGCGGTACACAGGAAATGTGCAGAGACCTGGTTCAAGATCAAGGGTGACACGTGAGTAAAGTCCTTATCTGAGTAAAGTCCTTATCTTTTTCCTCAAAGATTGTACCACCTCATTCTCAGAAGAAAAAAAAAAGATTGTTCCACCTGCTTAGTCTCTGTTGCTTTCTGAGAAAAATGCCAATTTGATCGTTTTTGCTTTATGAACTTTTGTTAGATCGGAAGAAATCTGATTACACAGTGAAATTTTGGAGTATGGTAATGTTTATATGCCCAGTTTGTTGGACGAGTATCTAGTGATTTTGTTGTCTAAACTGGTACGATTTCTTGATTACAGTTTAACTTGTCTGTTCTTTGTCGATGTCCGTAATTTGTCCTTTAATTCAATTTGTTTACATGAAAACCACCCCTTGAGGAGCATAAAGCTCTTGGTGATCGTAAATGCGGAGACAAGAGCCTCTTAACACAAGTTGATAACTAAAGAATAGTTTTTTGCTCCGTGAAATTGAAGCTTTTGTCATGGAAAAGTTTCTTCCCATCCTCCTCGTGACTGATATTAACTATTCAGTGACCCTGTAGCTACTGGTGGCTCATGTTCCTGTCATGTAGCAGTTGTGAGTACTGTCCTTATCTTTCGCAAGCTAGTAGGAAGAACAGAGTTGTCCAGTTGGGAGGTGTGGTGAGGTACTAAATCTGGTCGTTGCTTTGCCTTTGGACACGAAAAAGAGCTCCCTTGCGATTAATTGCAAGAAGGATTTTGGTGGTCAGAGGGATTGAAGACCTAGTAGCTGTGGGGTCTGATGCAAGATAACACACTTGTCCCCATGTATACATTTGGAAAGTGGGCAAGTGCATCTCAACAAACATGAGAATATAAACAGCTTCAGATATACTTCCATGAGGGTCTGGAGCTAGATGTCTTCATTTTGGTGTCTCTATATGTGATTATGATCCGTATTATTTAGACTGCTATACTCATAATAAACGTCTAATTACCGATGATTTAGATGATTATCTGGACATATTGATTGAAGTAGGATAGGTATGGGTGGGAGACTTCTGGTTACAGAATCGTATTGGTGGTTTAGGAGACCTTTATCATCTATGAGAACTTTGTGAGGTATACACTTTTCTGCTGGCAATCCTTTTCAGATTATTCACTTCATAGGATACATCCGAAACCAAGATTTTGTGGGAACTTGTCTGAGAGAATTTGAGTCAGTTTTACTTGTGTGTTCTGTAAGATATATACCTCCATGATTTTTTTACTACTATAGTTTTCTTCATAAGTTAGGATTCGGTAAAAGCTAATCCTCTCTTTGCTTTCTCTGGATAGCCCTGCTAACGTGAAGATTCCCATTCCAGGTAGCCTGCTGGTGCTAGTGCGTCTCACTAGTTACATTTACCTTTTCTGTGCTCTACCATGTCCATTTAAGGCTTACATTTCTGCAATGCAATTTGATCTAAACATAGACTAGTGAGGTGGTTGCTGGTATGATGTTACCATTTGGAGATGAAGAATATTTTATGTGGTGCTACTTGATAATTGAGAAGCAACAAGAACGACCCTGATGCTTTGTGTTAAACCTAAAACTGTAACTGTCTAGCTGTACCTTGATTAATTGACATTCCCTTTCATCATTTCACTTGTTCTTTGTTGCAGGATATGTGAAATCTGCGGTGCTACAGCCCTAAATGTTAGTGGGGAGCAGGTGAATGAGTCACATGTAGCTACAGCAACACTGTCACCCGCACCAGCGCCAGCTCCTTTGATCCTTGTGGAAACCCGAACATTCTGCCATAGCCGTCGCGTTATGAACTTCTTACTAGCATGCCTCTTGTTTGCATTTGTAATCTCTTGGCTTTTTCACTTCCATGTCCTTAATTGAATCGTGAAGGGTTTCTTTTCCCTGCGCATAGGAAGTGCGCACTTAGAATCCTCTGTTATATTTCAAGTTGCTTTTGAGTTCATGCTTCAGGGCCATAGTTGTGACTTACCGTATGTATTTTACTCTCTTTCGACAACAAACATGTGGTGATATGGCGTCTGAACTATATATATACATTATGGAGGACTCAACGTCCCATTTTCACAGAACATACTCTGGTAATGGCAGTCTCTATTGCTAGTGAAAAGGAATTTTAATTTGGACATGCGAAGAATGCAACATACCCGAATGTCACATATTGTCTTCCCCTATCCTATCTCTCTTAGTTATTTTGGAAACGGATAGAACTGCAGAGCAGCGGGATGGTGCAGAATGGAGGTCCTCATGAATAATTCAGAATCATTTTAACCACTGAAATGATAGAACTGAGTCAATAACACCTCCGGCTGAATATATATAACTTGATATATATCTCGGTAGTCCAGATTAATGAATCAATTCTCATCACTTTCAGTTTCCATTTCGGTGGGTTTGCTGGTTTCCTCCTCAGTTGGATTGTTCTCTTTAAACTTTGCAACTGCATCGTCAAAAGTGCTCCGCACACGTTGGCACATCAACATCAGATTCTGACAAGCATCATTCAAAACCTCCTTTGCTGGATCACCTGGCAGATATCAATTCAACAACTGGACTCTCAGAGATCAGTGGCAATATACTATCAAAATAATTATATCGTCATTGAAACAAAAGCCAACAATCTCGCATTGAAAGAAAAAGCTGCTTCAGTGAATAGAATTAGAACCCAATCACCTTGTACTTGTAATCTAAATAATGCAGAAATTATAGAAAGATATACCTATGAAAGAAACTAAAAGGCCAACCTTAAGCACTTTCTTTCACTAATTAGTATACTGCCAATAGACATTCTGCTTGAACACCTACTCCCCTAGTTTGAAATTAGTCAAACTTAAATCTAGAACTAACTAAAATAAGCAGAAAAAAATATGTAGGATCCATCTTTATTTACTATTTATCATCTTCCAGTGATTGACAGTGAGAAGTATAGATAGGCGAGTGAAATGGTACCCGTTGTTTGGACTCTGATATTAACACGAGCATCTGAAGGATGAGGAATGCTGTATCCACAAAATGATATTCTTGGACTGCAAAATGAAACAACAATGTGCTTGAACATTAATTTATACAGATAATTCATATATCAGTGAGCAAAGAGACAATTAGGTATGGTTACAATTTCAAGATACAATGGGAAATGATGGACAGTAACGAATTTCATACAAACAAGGAAGAAAGATTTCATGCAACTTGTTCAGACACAGAACTATTGATTCGGTTTCTCATCCGTATCAAAGAAATATCATAGCTAATGATGGATGCACATTAAAAATAGTTAGCAATGACATGGTTTCTAAAGCGTAAAGCCCCATATGCAGTTGATATACATCCCATACCATAGTAAAACTTGCTATTAATTGCAAGTCTCAGAGAAATCGAAAAGCAACATAACAGATTATACGTACTCCTGGTTCAAGGTGAATCTGACGGCGTTTGCAAGAGTATGATCCTCATCAACAAAAGAGAAAGTTGCCTTACTTGGATCGTGCAAGGAACCGTGTTCCATCACTACAAACCTTTCCGCAATGGAAGAAACTGCAATATCAAACCTTCAATGTTAATTACACATACAACACCAACAATATGACTTTGTCTTTTTCAAGATAAAAGAAAAGGAACAGAATAAACTGTAATCAAATATACTATATTTTCACAAGAAAGAGGCAGAGAGAAACATAAATTAAGCCAAAGAACACAACTTTATTAATAGTTAGACTTAATAACACGAGCCCAACTTCTTTAAGTGAAAGGAGAGCACCTTCACCTGTTTCCTGCAAGCTTAGTTCAAACTGCGGCAACCAAAAGTGGTCGCCCGCCGGCGGTTAGTAGATATATATTGCGGCAGTTGACCTAGGGTGCCGTTTCCCCAATATGACTATGAGACCTAAAACCCTAAAAATGTTTAGACAAGTATTTCCTATGTGTATTGCTCATACCTCTGTACTTCAAACTTTTGACTGACGTGGCATCTTATTATTTGTTCTTTCGAAGGTAGACAGCTTGCCCTCACGCCACAGTCTCACTCCTAAAACCCTAAATTGTCTTTCGCGTACTTCTGTATTCGACTCGATTTGTCAGGACTTCCTCTAAAACGCTACAAAAGGGGATCGCATTTTCTCGATTTGTACAAATTATAGGGAAAGCTAACGTCAATTGTTTCAGGGTCTAATGGCTGCCAGCAACAGTAGTTTACCTCCCGGGGTGGACAAGGATCAAGTGAGTAGTAGTTCTTGGTCACAAATATGAAGTTCTTTATCCGAGGTTTATTTTATATGGTTTATAAATGCATATATAGGATTTGTTGATTTCATGCAAAGGCCTGTATATATGGGGAAATTTGTCAGTAAGGAATGAGTTGATTGTTCTTTGCTTACGGTGCAGGCCTTTGGCATGGCGGAAACAGAGATGGAGTATAGAGTGGAGTTATTTAACAGGTAAAATTGTTGCAGCTTTATGTTTTATGAAAATACAACGGGAATGCCTTCTCTGATGGAAATCAGTGTGCTATGATGGTTTTTATATTGATAAGACTGCAAGGAACTGATAAAATTTAGAGAGCTTCAAATTTAGTTCTTGTAGCAGAGAGCTACAGCCTAGGACAACTTGTTCTAGTTTTGGCGTGATTCATGCATGTAATCGTCAAACGATTTGCATTGTACGCAGCTTGAATAATTGCACATATTTCAGAATAGTTCTTGTTTATTTTCTTCAGTTTTTCTTATGCAATTGCCTTGCCTTAGCCCAATATTGCTTTCATTTTTTGATGCTGGAAGATTGTCGGTACCCACCAACTCTGACATGTTATGTAATTCCCAGTTACCTTTAAGAGTATGGACTATGACTATGAAAATAAATACGCAGTATGTATGCTTCACCAAATGGTTATGGATGATTATTGTGTTGAACTGAATTTGCCGAGGTTAACTTATCTCCCTTGTATGGGTTCAGGCTTGCTCAGACTTGTTTCACCAAATGTGTGGATAAAAGGTATTTTCTTACACTGTTCCTTTCATGGAAATTCTTATGGACGTTCTGCATTCTGAAAAGATATGAAATTTCTTCCATTCCATTTCTTTAAGCCAACATTTTTCCTTCTTCCAGGTACAAGGAGGGTGAACTAAACATGGGTGAAAACAGCTGCATTGATCGCTGTGTTTCAAAATATTGGCAGGTATGCATCCATTGGCTTAAAACAAATTGATTTAGCTAGTTCACACTAGATTATGTTTAGTTAAAGATAATCCTTGCAAATTGTTGCTGAGCGAGAAAAAATGGAATTTGATTGTGTGGATAGTGTTGATGTTGGTGTCCACAGGAATCCTTGTGGTTTCTGCTTTTGTTACTTATATGCATGGAAGAAAAAGCCAGTATATACTTCTGAGAACTTATATTTGAATGCAAAATCGGAAATCTAATTTCAATAACGTTTTTAATGGATTCATTTTTATGATTATTTAGGTTAATAATCTAATTGGTCAGATGCTCAGCGCTGGTCAACGACCAATGTAAAAGGTGGATGTTGCTGGATTTGAAATTTGTTCTTCATGGTGGGTGCTAAGACAGTCTTTGGACTCTGTTTTTGTGTCATTTCAGTAGTTGTAGTGGCAGCATTGTATCCACAATGGCTGCAATTCTACTCAGAATAAGATAATCTTGGCCTTGATAATCAGGTGCAACTGTTGATGTACTGTTACTTATTCAAACTTTACATGCCATTATATTATATCAACTTCTTTCTTCATACCAACTTATGGTTGAGGGCTACTGAGTGATTGTTTTATCTGGTGGTAATGCCGGAGAAACACGGTTTCATGACTCCATTGATACTATGCTACCTATTATTAATACCAACATTTACAACAATTAAATGACAGTTTGCAATTTCTTTTGTTAAAGATTTGTCTCATTTCCATAACCTTTTTCTAATATTCATTTACCAAATAAAAACTAGGGACCTGTAAATTTCAGTCAACTCTACCGCGGGATTGCAATGTAACCATTTTCTTGAAGTACTGCTCTCTGTTGTTACTCATCAAGTCAAGAGGATTAGTGGAAAGGTCTGAAGAACTAGAAGAGTTCATCCAGAGTAGTCTAAAAAGAGAATTACTCCAGAGAATGATGACTAACTAAAACATTCAACAATTTAAACGTAAAAATACAGTTAAGCCTGTGGTTCTGCAGAAATTCAACACGATATGGTATTCAAGGAGTATGTAAAATGAGGTGGGAATAATAGGGAAAAGAAAAAAGGGGATATACAGTTTCAGATTTTGTGTCTTTTTGATTCCAAAGAAGTGCCGTCTTTTAGTGTTTCCTGTGCGTCACTATCCATCCCAAGGCTGAAGAGGGCAGCGGCTTGAAGATAGAAGGCAGTGGGCCACTCGGGAGACACTGCTTGGGCCTGCATAGCATCTCCAAGAGCCTCCTGCGGCATGTCGTTTATTAGGTAGCACAAACAGCGCCTGGCAAATACTGTTGGTGATACCATTGTTCCTCCATCTATGAACTGCATAAATGAAATTGAAGAACAACTGTATTAGGTAAACCATTTTCTGATAACGACCAAATTGGCAAAGCAGTTCACAATCTTTCCCATTGCATCAAGTCATATTATGTGGCATCACCAAGCAGTTCACAATCTTCAGATTCTCCATAACAGGAAGATACCATGGAGTGGAAAAAAAATGTCACTTACTTGTGTGTAACACTCCATGGAAGTAGTGAAATCTTTAGCTCGAAAAGCAGCATCACCACGCTTCTTACAGTTCAGGGTTTCCTGTATTTGATCTGTCCACATTTGGAAGGAGAGCTGCAATGGTGGAAGAAGAAGATTCATATGAATATGAAACTATTGGATAGGCGAAATTGAGAAACAAATTTATCAAATCAGACTGCAATGTTGACACTGATCTTGTTAAGTGCAAAGATAGGAAACAATGATCTCGTGTAATGGGAAATAACGTCAAAAAACCAACAGGCTGCTAACTTTGAACCTAGAGGAACAACACCAGGTTTTCCGAATTATATCACCTAACCGATTCTAGTATTGAGTATCACAAACCTCATTTGCAGTGCCCTCATCATCCTTGTATCCAACCATCTCTAGTATTTCATGTATTGCAGTAAGATCTAACCTTGAGCAAGCTTCACCTAGAGGTGTCAGTATTACCATTTGCTTTGGTGATGGAATCCCATGCGGAATGCCCATCAACTCATAGGATGGAACCTGCCAAATAGCAGTTACTAGTAAATCAGATATGCTTTCATGAAATTAAATTTAGCATCATAAATGCATTCCAACCCAAGGAAACAAGCTTTTGAGACTACCAGCAGGGCTACAAGCAACTCAACTCATCCAAGCTTCCATTAGGATTTATCCAAGTTAATTACAAAATGATGGACAAGTAGGATTACGAACAAAAAAGCAAAAATTTGAGCTTTAGGATAAAGATTTTGGGCATTGATAGTGAAATGCACGATGTTTTGTTCAAGCAGTTCCTTTATGAAGCTCATTAATAGGACATCAAATAGCCTTTTGAAATTGCACATCAAGGGACATTATCCTTACACCAACTCATGGAGGACCAATTGAAGGAAAAAGTAGTGCAACCTCAGTTTCTTTCTGAAGAGGAGTGAGAGCAATCACAAGAGACTTTGCATTTGGCCTTTCACGAGGTTCATACTGTAAACAACGAGAAGCTAACCGCACTAACTCTGTTCCATCATCATTTGAACAGTGACCATCCAAACAAGAGTCCATCAACATCAGAAAATTTTTTCCACGTATCAAGTCAAGTGCCTGCCAAAGAAATGACCAGAGAAGAATAAAGCTTCCAGTTATCCACAATAGAAAAACTACAACCTGCATGGTGATTGTCTATATTCCAAGTATTTTAAGTTATAGCTTTCTTTAGACATTACAAGTCAACATTCAAGCACATCCAAACAAGTTATGACAAGACACTCCCACAAAAGTTCTGTGAAAGGAGAGTATAATAGCTTACATGACTAGGGGGGATATGCTTGCCACTGAGAAGATCAAGTAACAGGGTACCAAAACTGTAAACCACACTCTCGGGAGTCACTCTTCCTGCCAAATGAAGATGTTGACATGAGGGCATGTTACTACCATTGGTGCGAGATACACAAAAAGTCAGAAAGACATGGCCTTTAACTGAAGGTATTACCAGTCCTCAAGTATTCAGGAGGAGTGAATGCCAAATTTGTACTATAGCTCTTTCCATCTCTGCTATTCTTCATCAGGCCAAAGCAGGAGAGCCTAGGATTACCATCCTGACAAGAAGTGCCTCAATGTCAAAAGAAGCACGAAAGAATACCCAACTTACTGAAGAAAACAAGACTCAAAATAAAATGTGATACGTTGAAGTACCTGGTCAAACAAAATTCTATAAGCATTAAGGTCATGGTACAGGGCTCTTCCTTTACTGCTGCAGTATTCTAAAGCTTGAGCTAGATAGAGAGCCACTCTCAATCTCATTGGCCATTTCATAGGTTGGTTCTCCCCTGGACGAAATCAATTTCTTAGTAATATAGCAGACTCAAGAAGACCCCCAATCCAGTTTTCATATAGAAATCGATTCACAAAATATCATAGAAGATTCGATCACTGTTAATGAAATTTAGATCATTAAGCTTTCAATTCAAGATGTATACTCCAATCCACACAAGTGAAAATATGAAACTTAAAAGTAAAACTACCTCCATCAATTCAGTACTTGGAAACCTGACTCTCCTTGACAATTTTGTTCAATTAGGAAAAAGAACAGATCATAACTAAAGCAACCGTTTAAGGATGGACTCGTAATTGTCATCTTATTAACTAAGTAAAGCATACAGTGAAAGAGATGTTTCGACAGAGTCTCATTAGGCATGAACTCAGCAACAAGCAGTCTCTCCTCCCCTTCACAGCAACATCCTATCAAATTCGCCAATCTCTCATTTCTCAGCTGTCCCACAACCCTTGCCTCCTCCTAAAGCATCACATTCCAACCAAAACCAAATAAGAATCAATCGCCAAAGGAAAAAAGAAAGACCCAAAAGAGATTGAAGAAAGATACGATCAGTAGTAACAATGAAAGATGACAAACGAGGAATTGGCGAGAATCAGGCCAAGCCATCTTGTTAAATCGTTTGACGGCGATCCAACGCTCCTCTTCCTTGAGCTTTCCTTTGTACACTACATTGGGAGCTTTTTCTCCATGCTCCGAAACAATGTTGTCCGTACTGAAACCGGAAGTGGCAGCTCGAAGCTGCTCCAAGCTGTACTCTCTAAACCCAGGCAAGGACTCGCCATTCTCTACCAAAAGTTGAAAAAAAAACCCAGTCATTTTCAAACAGAGAAAATGCAGCGACTTTTTCTCGAGAAAGCAAAGGATAATCAAAATGATGGTTAAAAGAGTCTACTAACCGGGATCGGAGGAATCGTTGAGGTTGGATTTGGGATTGGTTGGCCACCAACAGAGTGAGACTTTGGAGCATCGAGCTCCCATTGGCTAACTCCAAGCTCTATAACTAAAGCAAGCAACTTTATCACCGTGTAGAACTAAAGCTCAATACTTCCTTCGCTTCCTTGGATGACTGGAAGAGGGTCTTGAGGAAAAGGAAGAGAGCAAATGAGAGTGACAAAAATGTAGAAGAAAAAGGACAGAGGGTGAAAGTGATTGTTTCGGTAGCAAGAAAGTGAGAGAAAAGAAAGTTACCTTTTTTCTTTTCTTTTGGATCCAAAGGACTTTCACAAACGCACACTCTCTGTCATTGCGTTTTCCACTGCTTCTCCGTCTTCATCATTCTCTCGTTTCTGCTTCATAAGAAACAAAATTAGAAAAAGACGAAGAAAAAAAGTTTAAAACTTTCAGTTTTATTAGTTTCCTTTCAGTTTTAACTTTTTAACTCCCAGACTGGAACATAGCTCTACTCTTCGCCCATTGTCGTCGAGGGCGCGTATCTAGCACGATCAATGAATTGTATTTACTAGTCTTAATCTAAACTGACTATACTTCACAGTAAGAGAGGATCTGGGTCTCTGTGTCCGATCTACTTTGAATGTGAGAATAAATAAATGTGGGATGAGTTGTCCAGTTGTCGTTTTGGGTGGTCTAAGCAAATAATCAGGTACGATAGGAGTGGAGTAATCTCCAAATCAGTGAGCTTGGTGTCTGTCATGTGATGGTGTTTGAGCGTCAAAAGTCAAAAAACACTTTTTTAAGTGCTGTAGCTTGGGTAGTAGTTGTAGTTGTAGACTGGGATGGGCAGAGTAGATAAATGATTTTTGTTAAGTGCTGTGCCTGTCATCATCATCACTCATTCTGCTTTAGCTTATGAACTAGTTTAAGTATTGGTTAAGCCAAAACAAAAACTATTTCAGAGATTTGATAGTTTATTTCAGAAGGACCAAAGGGTAAGGTGTCTATTAAGGAGCAGACAACCTAAGCTATTATCACATAATCCCAACATAGTTCAGGACCCCATTCCAATTTCCAACTGTACAAGCAGCACACTCACTCCTTTTTTACTCTGAGATGTAAAAGAGCAGGAGGAGGGTCTTTTCAAGAACTAAGTCACGAATCAAACTATTCAAACTTAAAAAGAAAAAAAAAAAGCACCTACCTTTCCAAGTAAGTTGACTCAAGTCATCCAATGCAACACATCCACAGACACTGTGGTCTCCACCCCCACAAACACTGGTGAATAAGGCCACATGGACAGAGGGACACCCATAATTCAACACTTCTGCTCTGGTTTTGAGAATTTCAAATCATGGTATGTTCAGGGATTTGATTTCAATTTCTCTAACATTTAAAGATAATCTTAAATTGTTATTGTTGTTGGTATGAACTGAGATTTAGGATCTTGCCACAGTATCAAACTCACACCTTATAAGACAATCTTAGTTCATGGACCACTTTTCTAGCTCACATCTTTATCATGACTTGACCAATACTTGCCGAGCACATACATCTCATTCCTTTTCGTAATTGGCACCAAGCATGATCTCCAACAATCATGACTGCCAGTACATAATATCATATATAGATTGTTGTGTTTAATTTGTTAAAAAAAAAAAAAACCCTTCACATCCGCTAAGTTGATCGTACAGTTCTTTTGCCATTAGATTTCAAATAGGTAAAACAGGGCAGAGTCACGGAGGAAAGGGTCAATGGTGCTAAAGATAAGAGCTAAAAAGGGTAGAGCACAGCGTCTTTGATAAGCATGTGATGTAACAAGTGTACCAGACAATAAAAATGAAATTGTCATCCAATTCAAACTCCTACACATAAGAACATGCAAAGAGAGATGAAAAAAAAAAAAGTAAATTAAAGTGAAGGGGTGGCCTTATGGGACACAGACAAAAAAGCATTATTAAATTGAATCATTGCCTCATGCCTGCCCCAATGGCCTGTAGAAGCATCACACCTCACCTCCTATTGTGCCCTTTAAAAGGTAATGGCACTCTTAATGCGATCCTATCAGAGGACTAGGGTCGTATTTATAAGCTCAAACTTTGCAGACCGACTTTTGATCAATCTTCTTTAAACATGATAAACTGTACATAGGCCAGCCTGTCGGCCTCATTGTGATGGAACATATTCTCCTAGCAATCAGGAAGCTGTATCTCGTAAAAATAACAGAGAGAAAATACAGAATAGTTACATGTGGGATTGTTAGTTTCTAAATACCAACTCATTTCATTCCAGCATCAACAATAATGCAGTTAATCTATGTAACTGAGCCAAATAATGAATTACTTAAATAGAGATTTCAGGAACATATCCATGGTAAATATCAGCCAAGCTATCTTCAGCCTGAGCAGACATCTATATACAGTTAACCACAAATATGTTCCGAGCTTGAATCTTCTTAATACTGACTGACTCCCCAGCTATGCTCCAATTTTCAAAGAACTTGAGAAGATTCAACTAACAACATAGAAACTGGATGTGAAATCAGGAAGCATTCACTAAATTCCGTGCTCATTGTGCAATCTCAATGGAAATCCCATTTAATAACTCGTGGTGCTCTTCTTTGTTTCTACTATCCTTATCCCTACTTTGACCTACTACTGACAGAGATATTGTTCCAGTGGATCGGTCGGGTAGCTCTGCAATGGATACGGTAGCCACTGGTAATCAAGGTAACAATAGAACACATGGAATAGTCAAGGATTAATAACAAAGCATTTGTTATTCTTATCTTTGGCATTGTTTGGCAGATTTCTGATGTTTGTAAGTTGTGACTGAATTTGCTTGCTAAATTTCAAGTAAAAGTACCCCAAAAACACATAGAAAATTGTTTTTATAAGTTTGCACCTACTTTATAATAACTCTCACCCAATCAACGATTGAACATTAGCATTGGTTGGACAGAGAAACACCAATGTAAATGGATTTCAATACACCATAGAATGGAAACTTTGGATTTCTGAAGCAAGGGAGAAAACCAAAGCAAAAAAACTGACCTGGCAATTTCTTGTCAATAAAGAACACTACCAAATTCACCGTATACCTACAATGATATTAGAAAAACTCATATCAGTAAGTAATTCTCTGAGAGGAGTAATATCAGGGAAAAGAAATAATAATTTACCATGCGACAACAACATCTACTGAGTAATGCTTCCGAGATGCTAAAATAAGCAGGCTTTGAAGAATGGCGAGTAACCAAGCAAACTGCTTAATGCACCTGCAGGGATAAACCAGACAGATGCTAAGAAGGTTAAGAATTAAGTTCCAGAATCCAGGATTAGGCCAAGCAGCTGAAGGTGCTTATGGCTTGAGCCAGACATCCACGGTTGGTGGAATAGAAGTGAGCTTTACCTTCTTGTTCCATGTTTATGAAAAGTTCGCACAAAGACTAATGTAAAAATCATGTGTGAAGAGAAAATCAAATCACCACATCCATAGTTGACCCCTTTGGAAACTGCAAATCAGTGAAAGCCACATTAATGTCGAGAATTAATACATTACAAGGAAAACCGAATAAATATGCTTAGAAACACACAGTTGATGATGAGCAATTCAACAGCAGTCTCTAGAGGGGGCAACTTAGCACGTTTTGAGCCCTGAAAGTGACATTTGTACCTGATTGTAAAGCACTCTTCTGATTACAGTAATTTAATAACAACAAGATCTAAACAACCAGAATAAAAATTTTACCTCTCGACAATGATAATTTGGACCAGGAAGCTGAGTTGAATAGAATGTTACAATTCGAAGAATCTGACAAACCTGGAAACAGTAACAAAAAGCATCTAAACATAGTTATTGACAACTGCAGAAGAAAATCCAGAAGAGATATCGTCCAACATTATATAACAAAGCCAAGCCAATCAGGAACTGGATACACAAAAGTTAGAAGAGTAACTAGCTACCTTTGAGTTGTAGGTACAAAATGTACAGCCATATTAGAAAGCATGCTTAATCAGTCATTGGAAAAACTGCAGTTATAACATATTGATTCTCATCTGGAGGAACCTGCTTGATTGAGAATTTAACTTTGACACCAGGCTTAGAGGTTGGCATATGGTGATAAAATTTAGAAAAAAATAAGTCTGTCGAAATAAAATTTGCTAGTAAAACATTCTTCCAGTATCAGTACAATGGCATCCTTGAATTATAAATAAAAATTAGAGAAAAAGAAGTCATTGTTGAAATAGAATCACTAGTAAATTAAAAATTAGAGAAAAAGAAGTCATTGTTGAATTAGAATCACTAGTAAATCATTCTTAAGAGTATCAGTATAATGGATTCCCTCCCAACGTATTACAAGGATTGCAAAAGACCGAAATTCTTTTGGTTTGCATTAAGCTTTATTAATGCTACTTTCAAGAGTAAAAATTTGAAGCAGTCTCACATATACTGCTCAAAGATATGATTTAAACAATATATATTCTAACTGTTCTGGTTTGTTTAGTGACTGTGTCAAAATACTTCATTATATAAGCTTTGCCTACTTTAGAATATTTATCCAAGAAACGCATGACCAATTAGGTCTTCGGCAAAGATAATTCGGGTTTCCCAACTCCACCAAAAGTAGACAATCTTCATGAAAACCAAATGCACCACTTTGAATTATGAATACCAACACGCATAAAATACTACTTATTGTAAAACAAATACAAGAAGAAATGAGAAAATTCAAAACTACTTACCACTAAATAAGCAAGAACTCTGCACCAGATAAGAGCTGTATAAATCTTTTTGTTCTGAAAAATGAAGGGATGAAAAGTCCACTGCAGAATAGTTAACATTTATTAGATGACTAGAAAATCAGAAGCTCAAATTAGAATGGCTAGTTAAGCTGCCTATAATTTCTTTGTGTTCGATCTCAAGCATACACTCTGTCCAATTGCTTCGTAAATATACAAGATCGAAATACTACAATTCTAGCATTTGGTAACCATGAAACAGAACTCAAAAGGTACGAGGCTAGGCCTGTGACATTGATCAAACAGTTTGCCCAATTACCTGAGAATTTATGAATCAATTGAAGCATATGATATTGTGCTTAACAATATATTACTTAGAAGCCAAGTACAGTGGAACTACTTCTCCAATTTATGAGTATTGTGCAAGTCAAACGTACATGTAACTTCCCACCCTATGTTTTTTGGCAGGGACTGAAAGTTTAAAACCTTACCAATGCAAAAGAACAAAAGATGAAGGCGAATAAAGTCTCACTAACATAAGCTTTGTCTTGACCAAGTTCCTGAAATTATACATAGGAAGGCAGTAAATCCATCTCAATCCAATTCTAATATCAAGAAACGATGATGTAGATGATCTACAGAACGTGGTACTCACCGGAAGAAGAAAAAAGCCAGTATCACGAAGCAATGGACCTGGCCTATGCAAGTAATGAATTCCATGAGCAGCCAACCCATGTATGTACTGTCAAATTAACAACCCATTTTATCAGCACCACTTGAACACCCAATCGAAATGAAGAAGACAACACCAAAAAGATCCAAACATTTACCCGCTAATCACAGATTCCAAAGATAAACAAGAAGAAGGAGAGAGAACCTGAAAAGCGATCCCAGCGAGGAGAAGTTTCCAATTCTCTGCTACAAGAGAGATTTCTATCGACAATTCAGAGCAAAATTTTCTCCACAGCTGCAAAGCAACAGAAGAATCAAAGCCAAATAAATCTAACTATAACAAATTGAACAAGAAAGCGAGGAATTCAAATGAGAAACCTTAGAAGCTTCGCGATCAACGTAAGCGGACATTGTGGGATAAACTTTGACATTAATTGTGAAAATTAATATCTACGTTAGACTCCATTTACATTTTATGATAATCTCCCCTCATAAAGCGTTAAACGTTGGAATTTGAATTGATTTGTCGTCTTTCTTCTTCTTGGGAAGGATGAAAGAATATCAGAAAAATCGTAAATTGATAATAGTTTTATTAATCAGTGATTCCGAGAAAAAGGAGGCCACTTTTTAGATCGTGTTGGCTACACAAAATTTTCCCACAATGTGATTAAAGACTTGAAAACGCATGCTTAGTGTTCGACCCACCATGCCATTTCAACTAAACTTTTATTTTTGCCTTCCAAAAATCCATTCTATTCCATATGGTTGACTCAAAATCTTGTAGTCTTTCTGAATTCGCCATTTCTCCAATCTGTATATAGTCCAAGGAAAAGCGATGCCCTTGGCTCACTCTGGAAAGCCAAGTTCAATTCTTTATTGAAGACAAATACCATTCATTTATCATATGCACACTTACAATGAACACAAACCTCACTCTCTCAGCTACAACTAGTGCTGCTTCTGCCAAAAAAGAAACAGAAACTGATACAAAAAACAACAAATCTGAGGCTTATAGATGCTTTTACTTCATAGTGGCCTTCCGGACAGGATTCTATATGTTCATATCCCATTTGACCGCTAATACAAATGGCAGGATTTCTGTTGCAGTACACAAGCAGTCAACTGAAAGTATACATATGTATCTCGGACTATTACATGGAACTACACTCTTCCCACTGGTGAGAGGGGCGGGTATGAGACGTATCTGCCTCCGTCCATTCCATTTGGAGGCATCCTTGTTCCATCATTTTGCGCTAATACTGTTTGCAGAGTAGTTTTTTCTTCATTAGAGGAGCTAATTTCCGAGATCTCATGTAGCTTTTTACCATCTATAACTGCTATACCAAGTGAGAATGCCTGTAAAATTGAAAGTGATGCATTGAACTCAACTGAATAGATCCCTTCCTGGAAAGAAGCCAAGCTAAAGACTGGCTGGTCCTCATCTTCTCCCCCCTGTGGCCAAATGTACAAAGAGATGTCAGTTGGCACTTGCAACCATGATAAGATGCATACACAATTGATCTATCCACGAAATAGATCAGTACCTGGTATATGAATTCAAATTTATCTGCCACACACCCTTTTGGTGGAACCAGTTTATTACCAAACTTATTGGATAGAATCCTAAGTTTGCAGCCTAGATCCCAACCTCCACAATCACATGATCCACCTGATCTCCATCGCTGGATCAACGAAGAAGGCCCCCCTTTATTCGGTAGACTATGAATTCCACTTGGAAGAATCATTGTTGCATTCATTAGGGTTTGACAGCCATAAAAAGGCAGATTCACTTCATTTTCCAAAGAAGTAGAATGAGATCTTGCCCCTGGCAAATCACTGTACTTAGTGCTCTGATGTCCTTGCCTGACACTGCTTTTATTGATAACTTTTGGGATGTTGACCACAATGGCAGCAAGCTCATCATTTGGCTGGAAATCTAGCGGTTGTGGCTCTCCTTGTCTCAGGTCCACAGCAAATAAAACAAATTCTCTGGTAAAAGATTGCACAATATAGTTCTGTCTAGTCAAACTTGAAAACTGTGAATCAGAAACCTTCAGAAGGGCCACAACATTGTGAATGTATGCTCGATCTTTTCCTTTTCCACCTTGAGCTATCCACCTCCCATTTTTTTTCTTGACCTTCTGAATGGAATAAAATGTATAAATGCAGCTGTACCCGTCCTCTCTTGTACTGCTCAACTTCTTCCCTGTGGCAGCAATAATGTCATGTTCATTGTCCACAGCAAATGTGTATAGGGGCTGGCCGTCCTTGATTGCAACTTGTAAAAGAGCCTGAAATTGTGACGACTTGTAGTTCTTGTCCCGAGTTAAATCATTATTTGCCTTCTGAAAACTGGTTGTATCCGATTCTAACGTCCTTGGCTGTGCAGCACCATTTGAAAATTCTGCATTTCCATCAGATTTACAAGATCTATCAGTTGGTACCAAATTCCTCCTCAATTGCTCAAGAGAATTATAGTGGTTTTGGGCCTTTGGCTTCCACAATGGGTCAAATAGCCTTCTCAAAGGGCTTGACCTGGCTCTGCTAGTACTATTTTGAGCATCAGTAAATGAGGCATCCTGACAAGAGGAATTCTTGGTATCATCTGAAACAGATTTTGCAGACCTATTTGTTGAAGATGGTTGCAACCCTTCTCTGGAGTTGAAATTTTTGCTTATCTTTCCCATACCAATGCCAAGTCGGCGAAAAGGCGATGTGCTCCTTGGTTTCTCAGAAGCTACTTTAATTGGCTTAGAATCCATTCCCTTGGAAGGCTCTTTCAAACCTGAAACTGCTGGTACTTGCCCTGATCTTTTAACTTCAAAAACGCAACCGAAGTCCAAACTACTTCCCTTTTTTGTTGAATGCTCATGCAAAAAACTGACCTCATCCACATCTGAGCATCTTTTTATCTCTGAATCAAACTTTTGAGGCAGGGGACACGAGTGTGGAACACAAGAACTCAAAGGTAGAAGGTCAACTTCCTTAGGAATCTCTGAGAAGCTCCTTCGACTTTCTTCTGCTGCTGTTTGGCCTACTATTGAATCCGAAAGATGAGGCAATCTAGGGTTTCTGATGATGGGGGAATTTCTGGGTTTAAGACAAACTACTGCTTCATTTTTCTGTGCAGCATCTTTGTCAAAAATAGCTGCCTCCTGTTCTTGAGATTTTTCCAATCTCTTTAGAAATTTAAGATCCTGTTTCTTTGAGTTTGCCTTCACGCAATGCACCACTTCATCATTTACCCCATTGGTCGAAGCTCCAGTTTGTGATTTGACCTTTGCAACATCATCTTTTTTCTTCGGCTGCATCTGATCAGTTTCAGGATCCTTGCTAATGAACTGTCCTTTCCCATCAGCTGCATGTCCATGTATACCTTTGGCATCTGGAAACTTTCCGAAACTTTCTTCCCATGATTTCCTGGTATGAGAATGGCTTTCTCTAGGAGATGACATGAGATGAAATTGTAATGAAGGACGACAAATCCTTTGATGAGCAGGAGAGCAACTTCGACCTATGCTAGAAATGACAGATGATCCTTCTGTTGAGAAGGATGAGGATGAATTACTACTGGAAAGTGAATGCCGGTGACTCATTTGTGATATGTACTTCTGGCTATGCCATTTTTCCAGACGACCCCAGTCAAGGACCCCAACATTCAAAACTTTGTCATCGCGTTTGGCACCTCGCTCCAAATAGCTTGGCAAATTCGACATGTATTTGATGAGCTCCTCCTCTTCAACTAACTTTCTATCTAACTTGGAATAACCTCTCGAGGGTTTTGATGACATATCTCTTAAGGTCGTTGTTTCATGAAGGAGATCAGCAAAGTGAAAACTAACCTTCTCTTGTCTGAAGTTCATGTGTAAATTGGAGCAACGGCGTACTTTGATTATATCAATCTTCTCAGAAATTCCTAAAGTTTATATGTCCCTTGAATTATGTTCCAGCCTTTCGTTGCCTTCCATAGACCAAGTAAAATCTGATTCAGGTATTTCTCTGGTATTTCCTTTTCAACAGTACACTCCCCTTCAAAATACACAGACGTTGGTCATTCTGGCTGGAGGGAGAGAACCTAGAGTGATAAAAACAGTTATTAACCTAGCCCTGCACTTGGTAAAATGAAAACTACAAAGTAACGATAACAGACTACGAGTAACATGAAACAAGGTTGCTGTTAGATATTGCCAAATTATTTTCATTGGAGATAATGCCTCTCAAAACTTCACTGATTATTTCCCTCAATAATAAATACTTAGTGGACCTACATTTTAACAAAGAAAACAAAATTAAAGGAAAACAATTTACAAATTTATTAATCAGGCAGCAAAAGATGAAGTTGCCAAATATTGAGTTACAACCAGAAGAAACCAGAAGGAACAACTCTTCTATGTACCAAACAATGATATAAGTTTAGCATTTTTCTAAAAGGCTTTTACAATGTTTTAAAGTTTCCAAACCTATCAAGCAGCGGTTGAGATTTAAAGTTTCCCATATAAATGAAAACATTAATCTGAAAGACCTATAAAACAAATTTTTGCCATGCAAGAATTTTCAACCTTTGTAACTTCAATGTCTCAAGTGTTTTTTCTTTTTTTTTTTTTCATTTTGGCCGCATCAACAAGATTAATAAATATAAAACTACAAGGTAAATTTTAATTAGGAGTGCTGACCTAAAAAACCAAGGATTAACTAGAAGAAGGAATTTGATGTCTAGAAATTCCATAGCCCAGAGCTGTAGGACAGTCCAGCATAGACACAAATGCCCACAGCAGTGTGGAGATCCAATACTCTTTTCTTCCCCTTTTTGAATATTGTATTAACAGCTAAATTATAAATTTCACAGCTCTCAAGTCTGTAAATGGTTGACATCTCTTCAACTTGTAACGTGCATAACTGAATTAGGATGCCAGAGGACAATATACGATAAGATACAGACAAAATTTGCGGCAGAGAACTATGGCAAGCAAATATTGGTGGTCCTAGAAAGCCCAATTTTTGAACAGGTTGAGATAAGTTAAAATCGATTAGTCTTCATCGAAACCAATTGGCATGTGTCTGCACCTAATGAAAAGGAAAAGATTCCCAGAAATTTAAATCCCAAACGCTTTAGTTTTCAACATCCTAAACAGCATATCCTCTCTTGGCCCTGTAATCGAAAAGAACAACCCAAAAGCAAGTACTTTATTCCTTTTACTCTCCCCTTCTACTAAATTCAAACAGTAACTACAAGTACAATTAGGGAATTGGACTAATCAATACCTCTCTTGTTCTCGTCCCAGTTACAATTTTCAAGATTCCAAATTTGGAGCGAAGGAAATGAAGAACTTCCCTAAGCATTTAAGCTTTAAAAGCATCAACTCAAAGACTTTCTGTAACTGTGACAGTTAACTCTTAGCAAACAAAATTTTCTGTGAAGCCAAGCAAGAAACTTTCTCCAGATTTTCCTGTCAAACAAGTAAAATAGCACGTACCCAGTTCAGCAACGGAAATGCAGAATCAAAACATTCCATTGAGAGAACCAGTAGCTTCTCCAGGAGGAAATTACACGTGCCGGTGCTCCATGAGTCGTCGAACCCAGAAAAGAAAAAGAACCAGAGATCAAGGGAGTAGCAGAAACCAAATATAGCGCAAGTAATGAATGCTTTGCTTTCTTCTACGAACTCCAAAGCACTAACTCGTCGAACCCAGAAAAGAAGAAGAACCAGAGATGAAGAGAGTAGCAGAAACCAAATATAGCGCAAGTAATGAATGCTTTGCTTTCTTCTACGAACTCCAAAGCACTAACACGCAAAACCAGAGACGGATGGAGAGATTTGCTATGAGAGAGGGGCAAAGAAATCCTGGTTGCTGGTTGCAACTCCGAGTGCTCGCTCGCATGTGTGTGCGCGCGCTGCTTCTTACAGTCAGAGAAAGCAAGTGTGTGTGTCGAGCTTGAGATAGCGATCGTTTTCATCGGAGGGCCATTAAAAGGTTGAAAAAAGTATTATATCAAGTGGTCCGCATCTTAGATGGGGCGTAAATGTAATGGTAATGACCCTGCCCCACTTTGAGACCTTATTCAATTTTGTCTCCACGACGTATTAAAGAGGAGTTTGGATCTCTCGGTAATATTACTGTGTCTTATTTTATCTCGTAAATCTCGATTATTTATTTATATAAGTCTTGTATAAGTTTTGCGTGAGAAAATAAGATACCATAATATTAGACAGAGGATTCAGCCCTATTAAAAAATTTGACATGTCATTCTATGTCATGTGACGGGACCCACACTTGGCATATTCCATCTCTGACCGTGTGATTTAATTATTTTATGAGCACCGATCTGTTTAACGGTCTTTCGATCGAATCATACATATTTCTTGGTTGATTTCGTAGTAAATAATGAGGCATCATTTTGTCATTGAAATGAAAAACAAACAGTGTATAAGATTTTGCTTTCTTAACGGGTCTTTTGATGTAATGCAAAGTTGTTACTTTCAGAGGAAATGGAAAAGTAGGCAGTAACAAAGGAGGGATATGCAATCAGTACTGGGTAGATCACAAGCGCTAGAAGACATTCATCATCCTCCTTTCACTAAACATCACATCACATCACATATGGGGATGGGGTAGACCCACCTACTTTAAGGACTTGCATAGTAAAAAAGGAAAATTTGATTTACTCATCATACTGATCCTCCAACCTTTTCACTCGTCCTTGTTAGCTTTTGTGATCATTGGTCCCTTGATCGTAAATATTAAAATTTTGTTTTACTGGAAACTTGGAATGACGTTTTCCAAAGATACGAAGAGTATGTCAAAGATAGAGTTAAATAACTTTGAGTAGGGGCTCTCCAGACATAAGTGAGCTCGTAAGTTCGAGCCGCGCTTATGTATACAACTGTTTAAAATTTGAGATTAGAGTTTTGTCTCTCGCAAAGGATTTACCCGGTTTGAGCGAATATTAGTCTGAGTGTGAATGGCTTAAAGGTGTCTTCGCATATTTTTTTTTTTTGACATTTGTCTTCGCATAATTAGGATCCTCTTAAGATATCTCCTGGAAAAAAAAAAAAAAGAAGAAGGTGAAAATGAGTAAATCTGAGAAGGATAGGAACTGCTCTAATTAACTGGCATCCAATGTCACACGTTAGACTACTGCTTGGGGCTGTTATATAAAGTATGATACTTAGATTTATGAAACATCATATGCCTTTTAAAAATGTCATTATTGAGGGACAAAAAGGTCTTGAGAGTATACAAGATGTGAACTAGCCAGCCATTTCTACCTCGTATTGCCTTTCTGTGTGAGTCGGACGCTTGCCGGGTGTGATTGTTAATTTTATCGTGTTTCCTATGGATCGAAGTAGTTGTAATGATTCCGAGTCCCATGATTGTTTAAGTTTAGGAAATGTCATGAAACCTAACATCCTTTCATTAAATTATTTTGCTATTGTGATTATTCAAATATGAAGAAATGGGTCTTTTTTTCACTAATCACAAAAATGACTCAATTAATTCAAACTTAGATTTGGTTCAAAATTAAAAAAAAATGACTCATTAAATGATTTAATTAATTGGGTTAAAGTTCTACAAAAATATGATACCTTATTATTGTAAGTTGTTAATTATTTGACTTAAATTAATAAAGTTATTATAAACAACTGTCGGATCTTCTGCGTTTGTTTAACTAAATTTTGATAAAAGATATGAAGCTCATTTGTAATTTCATATAACTAAACAAAACTTCCTAATTTTTAAATGAAAAACCTCATTGTGAATTTAAAAAAAAAAACTCCTTCCCTATATTTTTATTAGATGGACTAATTAAGTATTATTAATATGACAACCTAACATACCCAACAACAGAGAAGGTATTGGAACAAATTATAACATCGCTGAAAGAAACAAAATGGCCGCCAAAAGTATTTAGAGATGAAAAAATTGTCGAATAAATGGTCACAAAAATTGGTAGCAAAAAATTATCTACAATGTTTTAAAGGAATAGTTGCCTGAAAGATTTGTGTTATGATCATTACTTCGTCGCTAATAAGAATAGGTGACGAGAGAAGAAACAGTCGCAGATTACTTATTGCCACAATTAATTTTGGTGGGTAAAGCTAATTAGCTTTGTTAACGTAGGCGTAGATAATAATATTTACTGATGATCTATTTTTGTAAAGCGTAGTTAAATATTATTAGAGACGTTCTGGAAAGCGTAGGTAAAAAGATTTTGTGACGATTTTATATTTGTAGTTAAAAACTTTTAGTGATAAATATTTATTTTTAATTTAACTTCCTTATTACCAATTTAATATTTAATTATAATTATTAACAATATTTTTAGTTCATGTTATTGTTTTCAAAATGTTTTTAATTATAATTTAGTCACATTTGGTAATTATTGTTGGTGACATACTATTTAAATAATAAATAAAATAAAATAAAAATATTTCATAATTAAAAGTGAAATGCATTTTATACAAAAACATGTAATTAAATGTTAATTACAAAACTTAAGAAAAAATTTATAGACAAACTAAGACTCCTCATTGTTAATACTATTGATATACTATGACCCAAGTATTTGTTTGACCATCTTTTTTGGCTTGGTCAATTCTCTTTCAGTACGGTCTAGTTTTTGCTTATTAAGTTATAATTTTTTTTAGTATGATATAACTTTTCTTCATTATATTGTAATTGAGCCTTAAGCGACTGATTCTCCTTTTAAAGCATCGTTACATATATTGGTCGTGACGATGATGAACTAATAGGCTTCGTGTCATGCCTAAGACTTTTGATATATCCTGATCTTATACCAAGGACATTTTTACAAATGTCATCCACATTGGGCCCATTCCCTTTAGACAATGATCTCTGCAACAACTCCTGTATTTTATCCTACAATTTAAAACGCAAAATCGTGATGTAATTCAAATATTATGACTTAGTATTACATAAATAAATAAACTCTAAAGTTAAAATTTTTATACATATATAATTATTTTGTGCATCTTCAGACGTCTTGCCTTCACCTTTCTTGTAGTGTGTCAACTTGTAGAGTGTAATCCTTTCACACTTTTTTTCCATAGAGTTGAGTTTGGCTCTGTTGTATGAATTAAAAGAAAATAGAACACAATAGATTATTTTGTATTAATTAATAGAATAATAACTTTTAAACATTACACTTAAAAATTCTTGTTGTACGACAACAAATAATTTGGAGCCAATGTTGTGAGGAGTTTTCATTTTTGGCTCTGTTAACCTTGACTTTCTCACACTTTTCCTAAATAAAGAGAAGAAATAGTCATTAAATGCAAAAAAAATTAATAGAAGGAAATATGAAGAGAAAGAAGACAAACCTCAACCTTCACAGATGCTCAATAATCACACATTTCACTCCAATTTTCTAGAGTTACCAGTTCTAGAACATGTCTCCTTGCTTCCTCATCCAAAGGAAAAGACTTGTAGTATTTATGAAGTCAATAACGATGATCCTTTTCCTTTGTTTTAACAATGAACGGACACAACCTGAAACTTCTAGGTTCTCAATATCGATGATATTAAGCTTCATCTATGAACAACATGTATAAGTTAACTTACTCTTTAAATAAGTAAAATCGTACCGCATATCCTAAAATGAATTAAAAAATTACCAAAACTTTGTCCAAAGCATTATGTAGCAAGTTGGCTTCCTTCAACTGCTTGGCATACTGAAGGCATGTCAATTCATTCCTGATAATGACTCCCAACTCACTGGACAATTTTGCTTATTGGATCTTATCAATAAGACGACGTTACATAGGGTCAATATGCACATACAACTTGTTGTTCATTGCAACATTTATGTGTTACAACTCAGATCCTTTAGTGATACCTCTACCTTTTTTTTCTTATGCCAGTATTGGAACCTGACGACAAAAGAATAATGATAAGAAAAAACACATTAAACATGTAAATATATATTTGAGCATAACTGTAAATATAGGTCGTTAATAATAATAGACCTGAAGATCCCTCATCACTAGTTAAGGTAGATATAGGTTGTTGCTGACTGTCTTTATCAATAAGGTTGGATTGATTTGGTTGTTGTGGGGGAGGAACATTTTTGAAAGTTGTCATCCTCTTTCCCTTGTTTCTATTAGGTCCCATTATATTGGATATCTATAAATGAAATATCATCATAATGCATAATCTTTACTCAAACATCAATATTTCACATGAATATAAGTCAAACATAAGTCAAACTAAACATTTGACATAAACATAAATCAAACACCAACATTCCGCATAAACATAAGTAAAACATCAACAACATAACTCAAATATGAACATAACATTTCAAACAATATAAACAATTTGTTTACATTCAATCATTATGATTAAGATTTTGAAAATCATCATCATTAGTTACATTATGATTGGATTCTTCATCATTAATATATTCGGCAAAAGTATCATCATTGTCATTTAATTCATGCTGATTATAGTCTTCATCTGTTTGATTGAAAAAATTGGCTTTGACTTCATCCAATTGTACTATGTTCGGATCAACATCTCTCCTATGGACCGATGTTATATATGTATCTTCAAATAGCTTCATTATTGAACTCCAATCCAATCTCTTGATAAACGTCATTTGCATCCTCATTGAATTGACCATTATCCCTTTCACAAAAATAGAAAACATTTCAGTATTGAAACTTTTGAACTACCTTCCAATTACTACCCAATACAGTATCGTTGAGGTAGAAAAGTTGCTTCATTTGAATTGTAAGAACAAAGGATCATTATCATACCATGTCTTACTAACATTAATGCTAGTAATATTCCTGTTCACTTTCATGTAAGTATGATTAAACCATTTGCACTTAAATAGAACAACATTCTTATCCTTGATGTAGTGCAACTCTATTATTTTAGGGTTGACATCATAAAAGTCAATAAATTCATCTTCATGACATCCCTCAACAACAATCCCACAATTTTGGCTTCTAAGTCAACTATCTCGATTTTGTATGTGAAATCTCACCCCATCAATAATGCAACTTGTATATTTTTTCCCACAAATATAAAGCCCACATGCCAAACTATATAATATTGTTGTCGCTTCTTGCATGTTTAGTTAAGCAGCCGTATCATCTATATGAAAAAATGAAATTAGAAGTTATTCTAACATATAAATTGTCATATGTTCATAATACGCAATTAATATATAACTTACTCGATTTCTAAACCATGATCCAAACTTCAGCTTATGTCTTTGTTCAACATTAATAATCCCTTTGTTGCGAATGCACTCTTTATGCTTTCTATTTAAAAAAGTAAATGACAGTAAGGAAATGAGATTCAATGAACAAAATTCTAATATGATTGTTTAAAACAAAAGGAATATACATATATATATCAACTTTCTCGCAATTGTTTACAATATACCAATGGGCGATTTCAAATTCGTCTTTAGTTAACTCCACATATTTACCCACACCAAGTGACCTAACTTTTTGGGAGAAAATTGACAACCCACCCTCTTCATCAAAATCAAAGTTACATTTTGTTATATTAAATCTTATCTCCACATCACTTAAGTACATTGAACAAAATGTTAAGCATTCATTTACTATATAGGCCTCCGCAATAGACCCTTCAGGTCTAGCTCTATTACATACATAATGCTTAAGAGAGCATAAAAACCTGAACAAAATATAAAATATTAGGAATTGTTACTAACAAATAACTTTTTAAAAAATAAAAGTTAATACGAATTACCTTTCAATCGGGAACATCCATCAAAATTGAATCGGTCCATAGAGTTTTGCTTCATAAGGTAAATGAATTGCTAAATAACCTATAACATCACAAAAAGATTGGGGGAATACTAGTTCAAGCTCTTCAACTTTAAGTGTCTTGCTATATAATTGCTTAGAAAACTTTCCTAATTGATCCAAAGTTACGGACACATCATTCGACAAATACCCACATATTTCAATAGGAAGTAATCATTGCAAAAGTACATGACAGTCATGGCTTTTCAACCTGATACTTTTCCCTCTTTAACATACACACAACAACCTATATTTGATGCATACCCATCAAGAAACTTCACTGATTAAATAAATTGACAGAAAGATTGCTTCTCCCTTTTTGAAATATTGTAACAAGTAAGGGGAATAATCTATGACCCATCATTTCTTCTTTTCAAATGCAAGTCTTTTATAATATTCATGTCTTTCAATCAAGTCTAGCCTTAATTGTGTCTTTCGATTTCCCGTCAATTCCCGTCACAGTTCCTCAAATTGACTACAAATATTGTTCTCAATATGCTTCACATCAAGATTATGCCTCAATAGTAATTCCTTCCAATATTGCAAATTGGAAAAATATGTTTTTTTAGTCCAATTGAGTTCAACATCATTTCTCTTTTGCTTTCTATTACTTAGGTGTTTGTCAGGTGTAATGTCACTTAAATGTGATAGCTGGCAAACAATATCTTCACCAAACAACTGCAACGGAGCTTCACCTAATTCTAATTTTCCATTAAACAATCTACTTCACCATCTATGCACATGTTCTAAATAACGACGATGACCCTTATAACATATTTTACTTCGTAGCCTCATTGAATAATTTTAATGGTTACATACAGGACAAGTCATATACCTTTTACTGCTCCACCCAAACAAATTTCCATAAGTTGGGAAATCATTTATAGTCCACAAAATAACGACATGTATTACAAATGTTTGACCTTTGTACAACATCAAAAGTTTGCAATCCAAATTCCCTTAGATCATTTAAGTCATTAATTAATGGTTGTATATATACATCGATATCCTTACCAGAAGCAGTAGGTCCTGGAATAAGTGAAGACAATAACATAAAAGGCTCCTTCATACACTTCCATGGAGGTAAATTGTATGGCACCAGAATTACTAGCCACATATTGTATGAAGTACTCATGTTACCGAAAGGATTAAATCCACTTGAGGCCAATCCAAGTTGAAAATTACGACAATCCTATGTAAAGCATTGAAACTTTCTATCAAATTCTTTCCATGCCATTGAGTCTGCTGGATGACGCATAATGTTATCATCAATGGGTTTGTTTTTATGCCACCTCATATCTATGGTTGTTTTTATTGACATAAAAAGTCTTTATGATCATGGTTTAATAGGAAAGTATCGTAGGATTTTATTCGGTATCTTTTTCCCTCTCCCATCATCCACTTGCCAACTTGATGTACCACAAATTGGACACTCCTCAAGATCTTTACTTTCCTTCCAAAAAAGAACATAATCATACTTACAAGCATGAATTGAAATATATCTCAATCCAAGGTCCCTTAACAATTTCTTTGCATTATAGTAAGATTTGGGCAATTTGTGTCCAACAAGTAATGCATTGTTCAGTAAGTCAATGAACATGTCAAAAGACTTGTTCCTCCATTTATTATAGACCTTCAAATGCAACAACTTAATAACAAAAAATAGTTGTGAGAAATTTGAGTACCCCAGATATAATTCTTCTTGAGCAACTTTCAATAACTTCTCAAAATTATCTTCTATAATACTACTAGTTATGATAAGCACACTTGTTTCATTCATAGTCTCCATATAATTCCCATAATTGTCTAACATCTCGTCAATCCCATCATCACCATCATCATTAACTTGTATCACCACTTCTACTACAACTTGCTTCCTTACTTTCACCATGATAAAGCTATGGTGTATAGAATTTATCTATGTCTCAGATTAGCAAATGATTATATACCACATCTTGACTTTGAAAGTGAATATTTAAGAAATCGATGCAAGGACAACGAATACGACATTCAATTTTATTATCCAATAAATTCATATCAATTTAACGTGACAATAATTCTGTCTACAAATTATGTTTTTTTTTCAAGTTTGTTCATCAAGCCATGTTTTGTCTTTATTTCATCATTTGGTGTATATTTAAAGATGCAATATGGTTTATTATGAATATCATCTCATCACTAATGAAATATACTTAAGAACTAAATGTGGTCTCTTTAATGTAACTTGTAGTGATAAGCCTAAGACTTTGGTCCAATAAGAAAGTGATGGAAATCGTCAATTACATAACTACAATAAAACAATTCATAAATGCCTATTATGCATATGGAATATTAATTAACAAGCAGATTAAATTGATGGAAAGATGGATCGTTCAAGTTTTAAAGTAAGAGACAAACTATTTCAATAATTTTATCAAAATAAATGATAAACTAATTAAAGATGGTTCCTCATTTAAGTTTGTTCACATAGATCGAAAGCCAAGAAACACTAAGATATGTGACATTGTTTACACCTGTGATTCGAGAAAGGGACTTCTCACTGTTACTCCTAGGCTTGTAGAATTTTTCACTAATAAGCCTCATCAAAACTGCATCACCAGTTTCCAACCTATATACCATCCTATGTTTCTAATCAAGTTGCAAACCACAACACAAAACTTAGTTCTTAATTTCAATCGCACAAAACCTAGGAAAAAATAGCGTATTATTAAATCAAATCATATGTGGATACTAGTTGGCCAACTTACCTAGATGGACATATTTCAGCAGAATACAAAGAAGAACGAAAAGGTTGGTGAGTTATCGACGCTCTAAAACACAAATTATAGCATGTGAAAAAATTGTATTTAATATAATACAACACTTATAGAGAATGAATAACTTATATTGTAGAATATTCAACTCTTAAAGGGTATAAAGCAAAATCAATCCATAATCTTTGAATTGTAGAGAATAGTTATTTAGAACATAAAGATAATTTTAAAGGTCAGCTTGTACCAACTCAGTAAATATCTTTTGAATTTAACGAATCTTAACCTATAATGTTATTAAATTATTTAAAAGAGTGAAGAGGATTTATGTTGGCTTCAATGTTGGCTAGGGATCTCAAATTTATTGGAGTTCATATCTAAGCATTATTTCTTAGGATGTTAATCACTTTTGATATAGTTAATTAGAAGGAAATTAAAAAGATGGTACTTTATAAAAAGTGGTTGATTAATGATACTAGGGGATGACATTGATTAAACTAAAAATAGGTGGAGGGACCATATTTAATTTTGTCATAAATTAGGTTCCTCATTCATGGTTTATGCTTTAATAACATCTTAAAAGTCTAAGAATAGCTTGCTTGAGGTCTGATTAGATAGAAACTTCTATCTTTGAGGATGTAAATGTAACACCCCACTCCCGAGTGACCCGAACCCGATATCGTTGGTGACATCCAAGTCCGTGCCCCGCGAGGGTGGCGTACTACATCAGTCGGTAAAATTTGGTATACATTTTTTTTGAACCATTCATTCCACGTTAGCGCGGCAAAAACAGTAGACAGTAGAAAACCTTTGCAGTAGATACAATCATTTAATAATATTTTACAGTAACCAATAAGTTCACATACTAATCAGTTTACAATCAGTCAATGGATAAAATAAAACCACAATGGGCTCATTATAAATACAAAGCATTGTTATACAGTGATTGCGGAACACAATTGATAAGACACTAATGCAGACACAAACCGATCCCGACCTCTATCCTTCACTTGCCTACAGTAGACATACTCCCGCGTCGAACGGGGTACTCTTCCAGTCCTGAAAAATAGATTGCAATTTTGGATGAGTTTGCGAACTCAATGAGA
>JANZXV010000008.1:25158871-25170914 GCA_027576455.1 Erythroxylum roigii
AGAAATCATTCAAACTATTTAAATCATACATATCGCATGCATATGCAATGCTTATGAGACTCACTTTCAATTTGTTATTGTTGTGACCGAGTGCCTATAACTGTCCCGTATCCATTGTGGATACTGGGCTCATTAATAACTGTCCCGTATCTATTGGGGATACCGGGCTCATTTTACATAGTGAGCCTTTGGCTCTTAATCACTTTCTGAGCTTTAGGCTCTTTTTCACAATCTGAGCTTTAAGCTCTTTTTTGGTAGCTACTCCGGTCACAACTGTCTATCTTTCATGCATTCATGTAATGAAATGCATCAATCACATATGATCAATTATTCACTTTCACTTGTTGTCGGACCTTAGTCCGTCATTCAACGTCAAAGTTGAGAATCACTTTTCTTTCATATGCAAAAATTTAACAATCAAATCATGTATCACTTATTTGGTCAAATTCACATACAAGTAACACTTCGATATCTCACGTTTAGCAAACTCGTCGGACATTCATTTTCTAGGATTAGAACAATCACATTCACATCCCATTCATAATCACAAAATTCATAATATAAACAAACAAACAATAAAGTAAGACCATCTATGTCTACTTACAGTACGCTCCAGATTAGCATGTGCTTCAAATTCTGGAAACATTTGAATATGGATGTTTATCGTGCACATCCAAAATTATGCAATACACATGTTGCACAAACATTAATAATTGCACAATTATAAGTATTTGTTTATGCACAAATACGGAATATGTACAATGCAAGCTCAATGATAAATTCCGGGTATCTTTCCATTTTTTTCTTCACATTATCAATCATATTTCAAAACTCACCTAAGTATAAGTTGTACTTAGGTTTACACCTTAATAAAACTATTAGAATCAAAAATTCATAATTCAATTACTCGTCATTTTAATTCTAGTATTATCAGCTCTCACAGTATCCAAATCTCATTCACTTTTATTTAATACCCATTACTCATTTCCTTTGAATCAAAACTACAGTCATATGAACCTATCCATTTCCATTATACACATGTCTTTGGTACTTTAATGCCAACCATTCATTCACTAATGTTATTTTAAAATTATATGATCATACAATATCTAAACTATCATTCTTTCTTACAACATCTCCCAAAATTCCAGACCTTCGGGTTTATTTTCCATGAACTTTATGATTAGGAAAATGAAGTAATTTGATAACAATTTCTTCTAGGAAAGTGTTCCCCATAGTCTTAAGTTTCTAATGACACCAAAATCATTCAATTTGGTTTAGTCTTTTGAAAGTCAATCTCCAAATATTTTCAGATTATTCTCATCCTGAAACAATACACCATACTCAACTTCCATCCATAAATTGAAAGTCTTAGAAACTGAATTAGAATTCAACTTCTTCAGATGATTTGTATCCCTATGCCTCTAGCTTACTCAAATCAAAGATCAAATGATGTCTAGAAATGAAGTTATGGTCAAAAGAAACAAGACTATTCAGTTTGCAATTTCTCTCGAGTGTTCAAAACAAAATCTAGTCACGGTTACCATTGGAGAGAACAGCGACTTGATGTGAAAAATAAACATGAGTCTAGTAATTACACTCACGAGGGTGAGGAACAAAATTCACAGGTGTGAGAAAAAGTCACAGGTGTGCACGCTTATCAGACCATCCCACACTTTTCACTCAATCTCTCTCTAATGATTTCATATTACTATAATTTTTTTAGTGGGGATGAAGATCCATATGTTACAAGTCCAATGGTTCAAGTCCCATGTCATTTGGAGGTCGGATGAAGGAGATATAGCTAAAAGATCGAAGGATGTTACATCGGTCTTCAATGCACGATCGCGAGTTGGTTACCCAACTTCGTCACGATCGCGCTTCGTCACCGTTGCGACATTCAGGGAGCAATAGCGGGGTCTGTCAGAACACTAGCGGGGTTAGTTTGGATGATAGTAGGGTTCGTTTGGATGATAACGAGATTATCTGGATGATAGCAGGGTTCGTCTAAACACTAAAAACTCTCAAAACCCACGTATACAGTGAATACCTAACCATAAACAGAGCATTCACTTGTTCTTCAGTCCAAATTTTTTTCTACACTTAATCATACACGTTTCTTATGATCTTTCAACATAAAAATTATTTCTACACTATCTAAAGACATCTAGATCATCAATTATTCGAAAATCACACATCAAAATTTTTCATATCATAAACCCTCGGTGTTCATGAAAAACATCCACTTTTCTTCATGATCATGCAATGACAATTAAATCACTAGTTTGGTTTCATAAAACTACAACTCTAAAGGATTTACACATTACTTACTTGATATAATTCCCAAAATCTGCAAACATTCAAGAAATCCTAGTTTCCATGCAATTTACGTACAACACTTAAAAGGTTGGCAAGCTTCAGTTTTTCTTAAGGCAAAGAGAAGGAAACTGAAATTGGGAGTAGCAAATGGACAGATGAGAACAAGGTTTTTCTTCGGTGAAAATTTGATGGAAAACTCTGTGTAAGGGAACAAGCTCGAAGAAGATAACCACGAAAAAGATATTTTTAAGACAAGGCAAATAGTGTCTTTGTCTTTTAAAGTTAAAAGAACAGTAGTAAACTTTGTAAGATCAACTTTACACGTGACACTTGTCACTCATCCATTTCTTAAGGCTTTAACTAGTTCTCATTTAACTAGTCCAACAAACTCCAATATTTTTACTACAATTGTCTCCCAATTTTCAATATCATTTTCTTACAAATTCTAAAGTCATCAATAAAATTCTTCAATATCATTTGACTTTTATTTCTATTTCCATTTATCAATTTACTTGCACAAGTAGCATTTTTAATCACCTTTAAATCTTCTCAATCAAAGGGAGACACTCTCCATATTGAAGCCTCCTGATGGATATAGGAAAACCAAGGTATGTGAACACACTCTCTAAATTAAAGCCTCCTGGTGGATATAGGCAAACCAAGGTACATGAAAGGGTGGTGCTTAACTTGAAGTCTAGAGATGATTGAAAGCTATAAGCAAGATGTTGAATATTAGTGCTAATGATCTTATGACTTTTTTAATTAATAGTCAAACTAGAAAGCTTCATAAATTTATAAAGAGATGTCATCAGGATAATTATATATTTATCATAAGCTTGAAAATAGGAATAAATCATTAGTAAATACAAGGTTAAACAAACCTAGCTTCTTGCATTTGCTGTGATATTTAAAACTTGGAACTAACCTTTTATTATGCATCACCAACCTATAAAGCACTTCCATAAATAAGATGAATGAGTATGGAGAGACATGATCACTATGCCTAAGACCCCTTCCTCCTTGAAACAAGTGTGTTGGCTCATTATTGGTTAACCACAACAAATGATGTAGTTAAGAAGCACAACATGATCCAATTCCTAAATTTTTCAGGAAATGTTACCTAAAGAATGAGTTGTCAACTAATTAAGTCATATGCTTTATAGAAATAATCCTTAATGGCATAATTTCTAAGAGAATTTTCTCTAGTATAACTCTTGAATAATTCTTCAGATTGTAGCATAATGTCTCTAACTAGTCTTTCTTCTATGAAAGCGCCTTTAGTAACACTAATTAGGGGTTTCAACACTCTTTTCAATCTAGTTGCTAATAGTTTAGAAATAATCTTGTATAAAAAATTGCAACAGAAGATTGACTTATACTCTTTAAGAGAGATTAAGTTGAGAACTTTAGAAATGGGTATATAAACTTCTTATTAATCTACTCGAGCAATTTTCCTTTCTAAAAGAAGTCAAGAATTGCATAAGTCATCATATTATTGATCAGAGATCAAGCTTTTTAAAATAAGAATCTTTTTAGGCTATTAGGACTAGGATTCATATTAAGCATAACTTTTTCAATATCTTGTGCATTAAAGTGACAACTTAATACTTCCAGATCTTGTTTCAAAGAATTGGTTATTGATAAAGGATCTAAGCATCTGAATAGAGGAGCTACTTAAGCTAAGAATCCTATGGAGTTCTTAAAGAATGAGAAAGCCCCATTTTTAGTTCGTTTTAAGAAGTTACCAAGACACCATTTTTATTGATTAACAAATAGACCCTATTGGAGTTCCTCTTTTCCATTATTGAATTATGAAAAAATTTTGGTGCTTTATTTCCATCCTTAAGTTGTTATAGTTTAGATCTTTGCTTGGGCAATAAATTAAGGTTTAGAATAACTTTGGTGTAGGAGCATAATGGTATCTTTCCTTCTTTAATAAAATAGGATCTCCTTGATGTTTATAAACCCCATGAACCTTAAGCAAATTATCTATAATAGTTGACACATTCAAGTCTACTTCTCTTTCAATTTGACTCCTTAATTTCCTTTTTACTCAAGCCTAATTTTTTAACACAGACAAAAGCTTTTTGGTCGTGAATAATATGTGACACACCTCTTAAAATATCCTTAATAAACCCCTCTTCCTCGTACAGAAAATTATGAAACCTAAGGCAAAATTCCTCTTGCACTTACAAAATATGTTCTGGATGATGACTAGGGAATGATTGAAAACATAGGATTTGAAAAAGGAAGCTTGACACTTAGAAAACTTAGATAACCATCCTTCATTCACTAGGCCTTGTCCAACTTTTTCCTAATATGCCATTTTGTCATTTGCTTTATTGTTCTAAGTGGAAAAACAATAGTCAAACTTCAAGTTTGTTACTCTCATCTTCTCAACACACTCTCTTTATAAAATTTGTACAACTTGTGTCTTCACCCAAGTTTCTTCTTGAAAATGGTTAATTGTGTTTAACATAGAATAATTTGCTTCCGTTAAGGTCCCTTCTACCAGATTCAAAATTGTCATTAGAGTTGTATGGAAGTTATTTATACAGACAATCACATTTAGTTGAGTATTGAGGCTTATAAGCCTAAAGAAATCATCTCTGATTAATCTTCCCCGAATGGCCCTCTATTGTTTGTCTTTAGCTTCATTGATGGCTTCAATTGATAGGAAACTGAAATAGAATCTTCAAATAAGGTTTCATCCTCCCCTAGTCTTATAAGAGGAATGGCATCTAGCAATTCTCTTTCCATCTCAATACTAGAACATGATTTGGCATACCCAATTTGCTTCCTCAAAGCTTTTGTTTCATCCATAAATTTGGGTTTATCAACTTAATTCTATAATAAACTCATTCCCTTTATTAACAAGTTCTTAATATGTTGGATCCCGCTTGTTTCTGAAACCCAACTCTTGCTCTGATACCACATCTGTATCAGAGTAAGAGTTGGATTCCGAAAACAAGCGGGATCCAATATAAGAGCCCAATTATAGATCTTAATCCATATATAACATTCTCCTTCTTAATATTCTCCAAGCTACTATGAGATTTCTAAGGATGTAAGAATAAAGGAAAGTTTAAGAGGTACCAAGAATTTGCTTCCATAATTTCTTTTGCATTAGAATTAGTAGAAAACCTAAATAGAATGAAATTATCTAGCGGAACTTCGCCCAAACCTCTCATTTTCCTTTACTTTAGAGCCCAACGAATAGTTAAAAGGAAAGGGGGCATTTACCTAAGATAAAACCAATTTGCATTAATGTTCGAATCTTTTCTCCCTCCTTCAAAACTTCAAGTTTAAAGACAACAATGAAGCAGTTCTCTAAGTTAAGAAAAGGGGACAATATTATAAGGATACATTAAAACACTTAGTTGCGACCTTCTTCCAATTAAACTGATGATTGATAACATGGGATGATAAAGATAAAATGATTTAAATGACATAGTTTTCAGTTTGTTATAGAATTTGTATAGTACTAAAAAAGGACTAAAAGCATACTAGAGTAGTAGGTTACGAGAGAGCCTCGAGGAAGGTCCACAACACATTGACAGTCAACCCATATTTCTTCAACCTTGGCAGCCTGGTTTGCAGCTGGATAATATTAATTTTCAAAATATCCCAGTCTGGATTAATTTTCGCAATGTGCCCCTCGAATATTGGACCACACAAGGTTTGAGTGCTCTTGCAAGCTTCATAGGGAAACCCCTTTGCTTTGATAAGAATACATATATAAAGAAAAGGGTCTGGTATGCATGACTTTGTGTTAGTGTGGAGCTTTCCAAGGAGTTACTAGCTGAAATACCAATTATAAGATTCAGGGAAGGACACACTTTTAGGGAGGATAGCATAGCAGTTTCCAATTAATGGAAATCACTGCCTAAACACCAAGGAAAGTGTGGAAGGAAACAGGTAAAAGTTTCAAACTAGGATCTATTATGAATTAATGGGATTACTCAATTATCCTATTGTAAATTCTGGACATGTCTTTATTGAAGAGTTCGAAAATTTTGTTTCTGTTGATACATCGAATCCTATTACTGTTGACCCTACAATGGCTCGAATGAGTAGATTGGAAAACCAAACTCCTATTACAACTACCTATGTTGCAAAACCAAGTTCTATTCATATTGATTCCCCCGCAGCCATTCCTGAAGATATTACAGCAATGAATTGTGCTTCTTCAAGTGAACAACTCTTTAAAACCATATCCTAATCTGCATAGAAAGCCTGTTTCCTTCCACAGCTTGAAAATTCCCATTTAGATTCAACAATTATTTGACCAATGTACCATATATATTTCTTTGATGCTTGCAGGGGAGGTTCAGATTGCTTTTTTAATGCAACCAAGCAGTACATCTGCGTCCATAAATTGAAAGGTATTAAATAGGAATTGAAGTGGTTACAATCTTTGAGGGGCTTAGCTGATCATGCATTGTCTAAAGCTCGGGATGACCTTACTGAAGTTCAATGGAAACTTGCTCTATCTCCTTACGATCCACAACTCCTAGCAACTGAAAATAGGCATTCTCTCTCTATATACACTCTATCCAAAACCATCAATCATTGCTTCAACAAAGAGCAAGAATGAATTGGCTTAAAGATGGAGACAAGTGCACCAAAATTTTCTCTAATTCTATAATGGCTCGCAGGAACATAAACCAAATCAATTCGATTATTACAAATGAAGGCCTTCGACTCCAAGACCATCAGGAAATTCAGGAAGAGACAATGATTTATTTCAAAATTTTGCTTGGTCATTTCACATACACTCCTATCCTATAGGCCAACCTCTTGGATATCTGTTCCAGGAAAGTAAATCAGGAAGATATAGACTTATTAACTAAAGTATTCAATGATCAGGAGATTGAGGAAGCTTTATATAAATTACGCATGGTATGAAAACACCAAGTCCAAATGGCCTTAACGATTTCTTCTACCAGAATACATGGAATATTACAGGTTCCTTTATTAAGCAAGCAATGAAGGAGTTTTTCACTAAGGTCTTGCTACTTTGGGAAGTTAATCAAACTTTCCTTTATTTGATTCTGAAAACCTCTTCTCCCACATCCTTTGGTGAATTCAGACCAATACCTTATGCCAATTTCCTATATAAACTGATTTCAAAGATCCTTGCATCTAGATTGAAACATGCTCTCATCCCACTTATCAGTGATAACTAAGGAGCTTTTATCATTAATCGGCAAATTGGTGATAATATATTAATTGTTTAGGAATTACTCCATGGATATTCCCGAACCAATTCACCTCCTAACTGCACCATCAAAGTTGATTTTCATAAGACTTTTGACAGTGTGCATTGGAACTTCTTATGGCAGACGATGGAAGTTTTTGTTTCCTAGCTATATTCATTAATTGGATCATCGAACGTGTCTCCAAAGTCTCCTACTCAGTCTTGATCAATGGCAATCCTTCAACCTATTTACAGGCTAGGAAAGGACTGCGGTAGGTGGATCCTATCTCCCCCTACCACTTTATCATGTGCATGGAGATGCTCAACACAATCATTTGGCATGAAGTGGTAAGGAACTCAACTTTCAAATATCATTCGAAATGTAAGAAGCTTAACTTAACTAACCTCTCCTTTACAGATGATTTATTACTTTTTTGCAGAGCCGCCCTTGATTCGCTTCATAGCTTCATGAAAGCTCCAACTAGGTTCAAGGAAATCTTGGGGTTAAGTATTAATCTCAAAAAGAGTCACCTCATATTTCTAAAGGCGCTTCCCCAATGGTCTCCAGCATAATCTCGCTTACTGGAATGGAAGAGAAGCCTCCACCTCTACTATATCTGGGGCTCCCAGTTTCAACTAGGAGAGTAACAATCTTTGAATGTTATCCTCTTGTTGAGAAAATTCATAAGAGAATATGATCTTGGGTGAATCATTTCCTCTCGTTTGTGGGGAAAATTTAGCTTATCCAATCGATCCTTAACTCTTTGCATGTTTATTGGAGCTCATATATTTTTCTTGCCAAAGGGGTCATCAAGTATATTGAAAGATTACTCAAAGATTTCTTATGGAATCATAGGACAGGAACCAAATGTTGTACTGAAGTCAAATGGTCGAACATTTGCCTTCCAAAGGTTGAAGGAGGATTAAACTTTCCTTTCGTGAAACTCACTAATCATATCCTCATCTTGAAACGATTATGGTGGATTCTTGAAGACAAGCAAAAGGTATGGATATATTGGCTTCATTCCTATTTCCTTAAAGAAAGAAGCATCTGGGCAGTTCGTAAGACTAATAGCAATTCCTACTTTCTAAACCAGTTAATTCATTTGAGGAACTTGGTTCAGGATCAAGTATCTTGCACCATTGGCAATAGGAAGCTCATATCTTTATAGTTGATAACTGGACAAGTCAAGGACCTTTATTCTAATCTCAACATTTACTCAGAGGTTCTTCATTTCCTCCCCATGCTATAATGGATTCCTTCATCAACGTCTACTGCTGGAATTTTCCAGACAACCATAGACATTTGCAAGCTCATTACTTTCCCTCCCTCTTTAAGGATGCATTCTTTTGACATAACAGGCCAACTTATAAATTGACAAACAAAGTCATTCGGGACTTATTAAAGGTGAGGAAACCAGAGGTTTTTTGGCATAGAACCATTTGGCATAAAATGATCTTATCGAGAACATCCTTTCTATTATGGCTCACTATACAAAATCGATTGAATACGGTTGATCAGATCAGTTATTTGAGCATCAATACTCTATGCCCCTTATGTCAACTCCAGGTAGAATCTAGAGACCATTTATTTTTTATATGTGAGGTGACTAATCGGGTATGGAGAGCTGTTCTCATGCGCTGCGGTTGCCTTATCCAAGAGAACAATTTTTCTGTTGTTATTCATTGTTTAGCAACCCAGCCAGCCTCCAAGATCTCGTCCTACACAATAGCGGTTAGCATCTGTGTCCAATCTATATGGAAAGAAAGAAATGTCAGTCGATTTGAAACCAAGTCCAAGTCTATAGACAACCTTATGTTTAAAATTATAGACAACATCAAAGAACTCGTGGCGTTATGTAGTATTCCCACCAACAACAATATTCTCTAGTCTTTTTCGCTCGATTATTTTCTGTTTGCTTAGCTAACTAGTATCCGATATTTTCATGTTTTTAAGGGGTATCTGCCTAGACTCGATGTAAGCCTTAACTATCTTTTTCCTATAAATGCATTTTAATATTTCTTGTTCTAAAAAGAATTAATTACAATTCAAAGAATTGGGAGTCATAGCTTTTATAAGGATTAATATATTCAACAAAAAATATTTTATAAAAATAATACATTTTATTTATTTATAATATAGCTTAATTTTTTATTTGAAAAAGATCACCCTTATTCATCATAACAAGTGGGGTGACTCACAAATGTTTGTCATTTCCAATTCGATGACATGTATTTGGTTCTGTAATGGAGCTATGACTTAGTTAAACGATAAAAATGCACAACCAAGAGCGAAACTCTAATTTACAAAAGATCTGTTTTTAAACAATTGTTTAGTGCTGTCCTTGATGTGCGTCTTTTCATATAATATTGCAAAGCACCTTCGTTTTCCATAGACGTAAGCGGCTAAGTGGTGGCCGTTTGTCAGTATCAATCAGAATATTTGTTCCATCTTCAAAAAAGTGCAAGTATCACGTCCGGTGGTCTTTCCAATTATATAAGAAAAGCTCAGTTTTCCTATTAAAGTAGAAACCGCTTTTTGCTTCAGTTTCAGTTTCAGTCCATTGCATGGGCCCATTCACGTAAACCTTTACATCAAGTCTACACAGCTTCTAGCTTGATCCTGGAGTCTAGTGGGAAAGTTCTATTTAATATG
Source organism: Erythroxylum roigii (assembly GCA_027576455.1). Lineage (NCBI taxonomy): Eukaryota > Viridiplantae > Streptophyta > Magnoliopsida > Malpighiales > Erythroxylaceae > Erythroxylum > Erythroxylum roigii. Next base: position 25,169,047 of record JANZXV010000008.1, read on the forward strand.
CTTAGTGTGATACCTCAATAAATGCGTTATTTTTTTTATTTTTTATTGAAAAAAGAAATTAGAATAAATAGAGAAAAAATTACAAGGTCATCAAAAGGAAAAACCCGTTATATACAATACAAAAGTAGAACCAGCAATGAGGAAATCAATTACTACAACAACAGGTACCGAGAAAGAACCCCCCTATAACAACTGTAAACGTAAGGCATAGCAAACATTAGAGCTACAAGGAACCCTCTTAGTCAAAACTAACTCCCGAACATCAGACATAATTAAGCAGACCAAACTCTCTTTCGTAGAAGAGGTACTCTGGAAGCGGCGAGAGTTGCGCTCACGCCAAAGAGAATATAAGCAAACCCCCAAAATAATAAGTTGGACAGGTTTGTTGGAACCTGCAATATAAGACAAATAACTAGTGATAGGCATAAGGGCGGACCCAGGATCCGTCCAACAACATAAACCACAAACAGATCTCCAAATAGAATAGGTAAAAGGGCACTCGAAAAAAAGATGAGAACAAGATTCCCTTTGCAGGGTACACATCGGGCAAGAAGGATCCAAGGGCACATAAGGAAGACGATCAGCAGTCGAAAGTTTATTCTGAATAGCTAACCAGAAGATGAAGGAGATTCGGGGCGTGAAAAGGTTGCTCCAAACCGTGGGTGTCCAGGGAACAGGGGGCCGACGATTACACAAATTGTTGCAAGTGAAGCTATTAGTCAACTTATGCAGTGGAGTTCCCTTCCAAAAGAAAGTGTCGGATTCTTGGGGAGTTGGAGAATAGCTAGGTTGGAGATGACGCAAAATTTTTGGAAATTTCCAGGAGCTCCCATCAATAAATGAAATCATGCATGTTTTGAGTGGAAACAGTGGAGAAGTTCGGGAATGAGTTACCTGAGTGATTAGGGGACCTCGACTATCCCAATTATCATACCAAAGAGAAACCCGACGTCCATCCTTGATAACACAGGAAGTCTTATAGCAGATATTGTCTCTTAGCTTCAATAGTTGGTTGAGAAAAAAACAGAAACTGGCTTTCGGTTGAAGCGCCCAAATACAATGCCCTTTCAGGAAATAAGTGTGCAGCCATTGGATCCATAAGGTTTTCTTATCCTCTAGGATCCACCAAAGGCGCTTGAGAATCAAGGAGCGATTATCAATTTTAATGGAAATAAGATTCAATCCTCCTTCCGCCTTAGGAGAGCAAATATCAGACCATTTCACTTTGGATGCTCCTTTATTGCCATTAGGCTGACTCCATAAGAAGGTACGAAGAAGCCGTTCAATTTCTTTGATGATGCCTTGCGATAAAAAATATGGGAACTCTAATAACCATGCAAGGAATTCAGAACGGATTTAATAAGCTGAAGTTTACCAGCATAAGACAGAGATTTGTTAACCCAAGATTTAATCCGCCGGTGAATCTTCTCGAGGAGTGGACGGTAATCAGCATAGGAGAGCCGTTTAGTAGACATAGGAATCCCAAGGTAAAGAAGAGGGGGATCTTTCAACATCATACCCGTGGAAGCAGAAATCGAAGGGCCATGGATGCCGCACCCTTTGACAAAATACAATGACTTTTAAACAAATTGATCTGCAATCCACAGTGTTGTCTGAAGACACTGAGGGCATGCAGAAAAGTCCGAATAGACTCCAAATCTGCCTTGCAAAATAAGAGGAGGTCGTCTGCAAAACATAAGTTAGTCATATTGAGAGACTTACATTTGGAATGATACTTGAATCTTGGATTAGAAAGAGTTGCATGCTGTTGGTGATGAACGCAAGTGCACATTTCTATCGTCAAGTAGTAAAAATATCGATCCCACGGAGACCAAATTAGTTAAAAAGTAATACTCGTAATAATTTCT
>JANZXV010000008.1:25195784-25213775 GCA_027576455.1 Erythroxylum roigii
AAGTTAAAATTGATACCTTCAACTATGATAGTTTTGTACTGTCCTTTTGTCACATTTTCAACTACCTTGAAGTTTGCATCTGTGGTGGAAACTCCAAATTGACTTTCTGATGTTTTTAAAATGTGATGTGAAACATAGGTACCTTCAGGTTGAGCTATATTGCATGCATCATCTATGTTCTGCATAGCTGTTTGAATCTGCTCTTATGAAAGATCATCTTCATTTCCTTCAGGAAACATCTTTTTTTCCCTTTTATTCATTTCGTACCAGGTTTGAACATCTCGGTTGTATATCTGGCACAATTTTTTATTAATGTTATGCTTGTAATTGGGTAAATTGTATATCAATCCTTTGACATCCTCATTGGATATGGTTTTGTCTTTTCATCTCGTAGAAAACCATATAGTCTTCTTTCTTCATGATTTAAAAGATGTATTGATTGATCATTGATCAGTATAGGTTCGACTTATACCTTGACTAACTTTTTCGAAGGTTCTCTAATAATAACTGAGCCTCTGCTTCGAACAGGTACTAATTCTTCTATAATCTTCATTCTCAAGTCTTTTTTGTTGATTAGTTGAGAAGGATTTTAAGGTTCCAATTGGTGTTCAACTGTGTTGGTCTTCCGTTGAACGTTAGATGAAGAAACCTTTTTCACACTGGGCTTCTGCTTCTTTTATTCTTCTGTCAGTTTAGAAGAGAGTTGTTGTTGAGGCTTCTTCTTCTCAAAAACTAACTTTCTCTTTATCTTTGTCTCTTTCGATGATTGACTTTGCAAAATCGAGACAATTGATCTAGTAACTTAATGTGTTTTCTTTGATTTTTCAGAATCTTCACCAAGAGCCAGAATTTTCTGTTTCTTCAGTTCTTGTTGACGTAAAGTCCATAGTCTTGGTGACCTCCTTGACTGTTTAGATTTTTCTGATTTAAGTGTTTCTGCCTTTCTCTTCAATGACACTTGTTATGCTGATTGTTTAATCTAGCTATCCTTGTTATGTGAAATCGTCTTAGCTTTTATTGGTACATTCAACAATTTCTCAGTCTTTTCTTCTGTTGATGTTCTTCCTGTCGGTCGGGGTTTTTTTTTCTTGCTGGTGTAACACGTTTACTCTTGCTCTGTCCTACTATTTGCTTCCCCTCAGATCTTGCTTTCAATGTAGAGACTGTATCCGCCTCGTCTTCAAACTTTAATCCCATTCTGTGAATAGTGGTGGCATTAATAATTCTTTTCACATCAATCTTCATCTTGTTACCTCTGTCGAGAAAGATTCCAGAATCTCTAAAGATCCTTGTCAACAGCATACCATACGGTAAAGAGCTAGAATATCTCTTTGACTTCATCATGTACTTCAAAATTATGTACGGAAGATTAATGGGTTGATGATTGAGTAGATGAAGCAGACATTGTTCATCGATCCTTATCACAACGTGCTTCGAGGCTAGTCTTGGTATAACACAATGAATAAGTAGTGAATGTAGAACCCTAGGCTTCAGAACAAGAGCTGATACCTTCCTGTCTCTTGGTTTACCACTTCTATATAGTTGTCGATTGAGGTGTGCTTTATCTACACAATCTTGAGTAATCTACTTTGTATTATAAGATAGTTTTGCTCCAATACTTGGGCACTCACTGACCTTCTAGATTGAATCTAGTATCACAATAATCGACAATCCATCTACCATTGTCGATTATCATGACACTAGATTCAATCGAGAAGGTCAGTGAGTGCCCAAGTATTGAAGCAAAATTGTCTTATAATACAAAGTGGATTAGTCAAGGTTGTGTAGATAAAGCACACCTCAATTGAAAACTATATAAAAGTAGTGACCTAAGAGACAGGAAGGCGTTAACTCTTGTTCCGAAGGCTAGGGTTCTACATTCACTACTTTTTCATTGTGTTTTACCAAGATTAGGCTTGAAGCATGTTGTGACAACGATCAATGAACAATGTCTGTTTCATCTACTCAATCATCAACCCATTAATTTTACGTACATAATTTTGAAGTACATGTTGAAGTCAAAGAGAGATTCTAGCCCTTTACCATATGGTATGCTGTTGACGAGGATCTTTAGAGATTTTGAAATCTTTCTCGACAGAGGTAACAGGATGAAGATGATGTGAAAAGCAATATTAATGCCACTACACAGAATGGGATTAAAGTTTGAAGACGATGCGGATACAGGCTCTACATCGAAAGCAAGATCTGAGGCGGAGCATATAGTAAGACGAAGTAGGAGTGAATGTGTTACACCTGTAAGAAAACAAAACCCCGACCGACAGGAAGAACATCAACAGAAGAAAAGACTGAGAAATCGTTGGATGTACCAATAAAAGCTAAGACGATTTCACATAAAGAGGAAAGCTGGATTAAACAATCAGCACAAAAAGTGTCATTGAAGAGAAAGGCAGAAACACTTCAATCAAAAAAACCTAAACAGTCAAGAAGGTCACCAAGACTATTGACTTTACGTCAATAAGAATAGAAGAAACAGAAAATTCTGACTCTTGGTGAAGATTCTGAAAAATCAGAGAAAACACATTAATATACTAGATCAACTGTCTCGATTTTGCAAAGTCAATCATCTAAAGAGAAAAAGATAAAGAGAAAGTTAGTTTTTGAGAAGAAGAAGCCTCAACAACAACTCTCTTCTAAACCGGTAGAAGAACAAAAAAAGCAGAAGCCCAATGTGAAAAAAGTTTCTTCATCTAACGTTCAACAGAAGACAAAGACAGTTGAATACCAATTGGAACCTTACAATCCTTCTCAAATAATCAAGAAAAATGATTTGAGAATGAAGATTATAGAAGAATCAGTACTTGTTCAAAGCAGAGGCTCAGTTATTATTAGAGAACCTTCGAAAAACTTAGTCAAGTTATAAGTCGAAACTATACTGATCAATGATCAATCAATACATCTTTTCAATCAGGAAGAAAGAAGACTATATGGTATTCTGCGAGATGAAAAGACAGAACCATATCTAATGAAGATGTAAAAGGATCGATGTACAATTTACCCAATTACAAGCAGAACATCAATAAACATTGTGCCAGATATACAACCAAGATATTCAAACCTCATGCGAAATGAAGAAAAAGGGAAAAAGAAGATGTTTTCTGAAGGAAATGAAGATGATCTTTAAGAAGAGTAGGTTCAAACAGCTATGCAGAACATAGATGATGCATGCAAGGCAGCTCAACCTGGAGGTACCTATGTTTCACATCACATTTCAAAAATATCAGGAAGTCAATTTGGAGTTTCCACCATAGATGCCAACTTTAAGGTAGTTGAAAAAGTGATAAAAGGACAGTCCAGAACCATCATGGTTGAAGGTATCAATTTTAACTTAGAGACCTTTGTGCATTTAATTATGCATTTCAGACCTTTAAGTTTCATACCATCAGTTAAAGAAGTTTACACTTTCTTGGGTAACCAGTTCCTAAACTACCTAGACCTAATGATCTTGATCTCCCAGAAAGAAAACAAACCTTCAAACCTCCCACAATCAAAATCATAGATTTAGACGTTTTACCTTCAACACCATTTGTTATTGAAAACCTCCATCCACCTAGTAAAATACAACAAGATCCTACTTTTAATTCGGAGTTCTTGAAGCATTTTATGAATTGAACGGAAACCAGTCGCAAACAGAAAGAAATCCAGGAAGCTTTAGCAAAAGAAATTGAGGAAATTCATAGTAAAGTTGATTACCTAAGTGACTCAGTGGTGATCTTCATGAGGAAGTAGCATTTCTATAGGTTACTATTGAACAAAACCTCAAGACAATACGCACTGACATGTAACATATGTTTTCTAAATTATGAAGAGTCTTCATTGATTTTTTTGATTAATAACAAATAAGAGGAGAAGAGAAGAAGATAGAAAGAATATAAGGAGAACAAGAAGAGAAGATAGAAAACTTTTGTACCTTTATATATCATATATGCATTTCGCATATCATTTATGCATTTGCATTTCGTATGTTTTTTGTCTTATTATTGATCTATTCATCTGAATATCATCTTTCTAAAATTATGACTATTTGTTATCATCAAAAAGAGAGAGATTGTTAAGTCAAGAAGACTTCACTTCTATTAATTTTGGTGACAATCAAATAATAATAATCTTGGAAATGTATGAACTGTTTTGATAAGTTTTTTAAGTGTGCAGAAAAATGTAAGTAACACTTAGTCATCTTAGACGATACGTCAGCAACAGATGATATATGTCATCACAAACGAAGTGCAAACAACAGACGAAGCGCAAATAACAGGCGAAGCGCAAACAATAGTCGAATCGCAAATAACAGACGAAGCACAAACAACAAATGAAGCGACAATATTAGACGATACAAAAAAGAAGATACTCTAGAACTTCAGACAGTTAGTTAGTTGGAGTCAGTTACAGGACTCAACTAAATAACAGTTTCTAAAAGATTAAAGAAGTAGTTTCTCAAGAAGATAGTTGGAGACTTTGGCTATAAATACTAGTCATAGTCAAAGACTAAAATAACGTTTTTACAAGAGAGAAAATTCTGATTGTACAATACTTAGAAAATTCTGTATTCAAAGTGCGAAACAAGAGTACAAATACTACTGTAACGTAAAGCTCAAAATATCTTTCGCAGAGAGCGAAAGAAAAGAGTAGAGCCTGGAGAGGCTAAGATAGCGGAAAGAATACTTTGTGAAAGAGACCTGAAGAGGCTCTGGAAGGATAGAAAGAATACTTGTAAAGTTGAAGAGTATAGTGAAATCTCAATCAAACTCTGAGGACTGGACGTAACCCAAGATTTGGGGTGAACCAGTATAAAATTGCGGCGTCTATTCGCTAACCCTTATACTTTAATTTTCTTTTTGTTAAACGAGTAGATAAAATTACTTGCGATTCCAATGCTTATCAACTTTAATAAAGTATCTTTAGTATTCATCTGATAGTTGTAAAGGTATTCCAGAAATCTCAAAAGATTAGTATTTTCAAAATGATTACACAATTTAACCCCCCTTCTTGTGTATTTTATATACTTTACGTGATTCCTATATTAACAAGTGATTTACTTCACTTGTTGGTTTCAGTGGCATTTGTTTTAAAGTTTGGGACATAATCAAAGCCTTAAGTCTGTAAGGCCATTCTGGAATTGTTCTCTAATGTGAAGATGTTCAAATTTTGGAACCAAGCAAATCTGCATTTAGTCCTAAAGATCAGTAATCCCTCCTCATTAAAAGATTTTAGTCCAATTTCCTTTTTTAATACCCTTTACAAGTTAATAGCTAAGCTACTAGTTAGCCGGTTAAAGATGGTTTTCTCCTATTTCATTAACTATACTCAAGTAATCTTCATTGATGGGAGATCTATTTGTGAAAACATCATTCTAGTTTAGGAATTTGTGAAAATATTATCACAGAAAAGCCTCAGGGAAAAATTATGTAATGAAATTTGACCTACATAAAGCTTTCAATTCAACAGCTTAGGAGTTTGTCATTTATGCTTAGAAAGCTTTTTACTTTCCACTATTCTTTATAGCTTGGATCAAGTAATGCAAACAACCATATATTATAGTGTCCTTATAAATGTTAAGGCTACTAAACTAATTAGGGGAGCAAAAGATGCCAAGTAAGGGATCCTTTGCCACCCTACCTATTTATTATATGTAGTGAGGTCTTATCTTGTATCATCTCTCATAATAACCTTGAGAATAGGTTAAAATTTTATAAAGTCTACACGCAACTTTAATTGTCAATTGCCTTTTGTAGATGATATTTTTTATTTTGTGGAGCAAATCATCACTTAATCTCTTAACTCCCTAAATCCCTTCTCTTATTCAGTGAGCTTTCCAAACAAATGCTCGCATGAGGCGTTCCAACTCATCACAGAGAGTTCGCGAGAGTCTGATCGTCTGTATGGTGAAAATAGGGATCGTTGAGATGACAGATTGAGCAAGTGTGACTCGCCCGGCTAAGGATAAAGTCTGGGCCTTCCAGCCAGAGAGTTTCTGTTGAGCTACGTCCATTATATACTGGTATGTATGCCTCATGGTTCGCTCATGGATAAGGGGCACACCTAAGTATTTTCCCAGTTTAGTCATACGGGTGATGCTTAAAAAGTAGCTAAGGCAACGAGCATCCTCAGGAGGAACATTTGAGGAAAAGAAAATCTAGGTTTTGGTAGTGTTGATCTGTTAGCTCGAGGCGGAGCAAAAGTCGACCAGAGTGTTAGCGATAATCTGAACCTGGGAGTCCGTAGCTTCAGTAAACAGGACCAGATCATCGACGAGGAACAAGTGAGAAATGGGAGGCTCGGTAGGACCCATCTTGATAGGTTTCCAAGTACCTTGGCCCACCTCCGACGAAATAAGGTGACCTAATCGTTCCATGCACAGAACAAACAAGTACGGGGAGAGAGGGTCTCCTTGGTGAATCCCTCGCGAGGGCCTGAAGGGGGGAGTCTTAGAACCTTGCCAGTCGACTTGCATAATGACCGTCGTAACACACTTCATAATAAGACGGATAAATTGGGTCAGGAGACCGATGTCCAACAGAGTTCTGCGGATAAACTCCCAGCGGAGTCGGTCATAAGCTTGTTCCAGGTCCACTTTGAGTGCGAGAAAGCCAGTCTTCCCCTGTTTCTTACACATCGTGTAGATGATCTCCTGGGCTATGATGATATTATTCGTAATTTGTCGGCCAGGAATGAAACTACATTGGGTGTCGGCCACTAGACGCTCCATTTGGGGTTTCAGACGGTTAACAAGAATTTTGGAAATGATCTTGTAGAGGACAGTGCATAGACTAATAAGAAAGAAATGAGCCATACAAGTCGGGGAAGGGATTTTAGGGATTAAAACCAACACTGTATGATTGATGTCCTCTTCCCAATGGTCAGAACTAAAGACCTCCTAGATGTATTCCACTACTTTGGGCCCAACGGTCCTCCAATGTTTTTGAAAAAAGAGGGAATTAAAGCCATCAATCCCTAGAGCCTTATGAGGATTCATGAAAAAGACTGCATTTTTGACGTCAAGCATATGGAGGGGAAGGCAAAGGTCCCGAAAACCCTCGTCAGAGAGCCGCAGAAATTGGCCCCTGAGGGGGTAGGTGGGAAGGTTCTCGGTGTCAGTCGAAAAAGGTTCAGCATAGAAAGTCCGGGCTAGGAGTCCCAGTCGGAGAGGGTCTGAGATCTGAGTACCATCCGAGTCAAAGAGATGCTCAATCTTTAGTTTTCGGCGTTTCACAAGGGTCACCGTGTGATAGTACTTTATGTTACGATCGCCTTTCGATATCCAATGTTGGTGCCAGAAGATTTGTTCCTCACACACGACTTGAGTCTAATCTTCCAAAACGAGCATAGAATCCAAATTGTCAAGAGTAAGGGTTCTTTGGATGCCCTCCAAACGTGCAAGCAGGCGACGCTTGCGGTGGAAAATATTACCGAAGTCGGTTTGATTCCAACGCGAAAGGTGGTTAGAGAATTGTGCTAAGGCTTGGCACATCGTGCAGTCAGGAGGGAGCCAGTATCATTCTACCACTTCTGTAAACCCCGGATGACTGAGCCAGGCATTTTGGAATCAGAATTCAAAGGAACCAGGAGAATTAAGGCGGAGCCTTTGCAACCAGATAAGCATAGGACGGTGATCGAACCCCAGGAAAGGAAGATGTTGATTAACCGTCTGAGGGAAATCCTGAAGCCAGGCCGAGGAACCACAAACTTTGTCCAAACAAGCTTGAGTCCTTCCTCGACGCCACGTGAATTTAGAGCCCACATAACCCAAGTCGTGAAGTCCACACTCCTGGACCCAATCTCGAAAAGGCTGACTGACCACCCTGGAGGACCGGGATCCTCCATGCTTGTCCGAGTGGGCTAGCTTAGCATTAAAGTCCCCGCCTATCAGCCAAGGGCGGTGAGTATGGCGTCCGACCCAACGGAGCAAAGGCCAAAGGAAGGATTGAGTAGCGACCTGCGGACTTGCATAAACAGCTGTGAAATCAAATTTTCCAAAGTCACATTGGATGGTAGTGTGGATAAATTGGCGATGGGCTAACACCACAGAAATGTCAATCCCATCCTTCCATAAAATCCAAATCCCTCTTGAGAAGCCTAAGGATTTGACTCGAATTGAGTAATCAAAACTGAGGGACTGGACAACCGCAGTGGCTCTATTGCCACTGATGCGAGTTTCCAGTAAAACTAGGATACTAGGCTTATAAGTACGCAGGTAGTTTCTAAGGATAGCAAGGAACCAGGACCCCCCGGCCCCTTGGCAATTCCACATTAGCATTGACATAAAAAAGGAAACAAGAAAACTAAACTATTGCTGAGACCGAATCCGTACCTCCAGTAAGATTCACCGTAACAGGATCGGTCAATTTTGGCCGAACCATTTCCTCATCAGGGCGACGCTCAAGATGGTCCTCCCGTTCGCTAGGCCCATTAGTTGAACTGGTAACTGAAGGGTCGGGATGGTGATTGGCGTTATCCGCACGTAGTAGAACCACCGGTGCAGTTTCGACGCCTTCCATTTGTTGGAGATTACCATGATCGCCCTGGGCCTACTCCTCGAGAAGCTGCCCATCACAGGCCATTTTGTTGTGGGAGGAGAGCGCAATGGCTATATGGTGGTCCTGAGGGGAGGGTTGGAGTTGGATCTGTGGGCCAGGAAGATGGATCTGCAGCCTAGGAGCCCACTGGGATCTGGAGTGGGAACTTTCTCCTCGAGACTTTTGGCCCATGTGAGCGTGTGGATTTTTGGAGGCCTTTTTTGCACCGGATTTGGGCCTAGTGGAAGAAAACACCAGGCCCGTATGCACAGCCTTGCCTTTTCCAGATGAAGCACGAGTAAGAGTGTTCTGACTAAAATTAAATGAAGGACTACTGCGTGGGAACCCAACACTGGATTTCTCCTGGACGTTACCTTCCTTCTCTGCCAACATAGTAAACCTCGAGCCCCCCATGCACATCCCGTCTGCGTCTTGTCCAGTCGGTGGTGACCGTTGGGAGTGCTTCTGGGGTCCTCGTTTGGGCACCTGCGTCTATGCCCCATAGCCAGAGCCGAGACCAGTCGCTGCATTCCCACTACTGACTGCAATGTTAGGCCTCGTCTCCAACGTAACATCGAGCGGCTTCTCCATGGGACTGGAACCAGCTACTGGGCTGGGAAAAACAAAAGAGTTGGAAGGACGTTGCGGGCAGACAGTCTCTGCATGCCCAATCCTCCCACATGCAAAACATAATTAAGGGAGACCCTCGTAAGCAATATGGAGCACTTCCCTGTCCAGTTCAACGCTATGACGCAGAGGTTCCTTCAAGTCGATATCCACTGCCAACCGAGCAAATTTACCGTGTTGCTGTTGGAGGGTAGCTTCATCAATACTGATTGCCATCCCAATGAGGTTGCCAAGAGCGGTGATAATCTGCGGGTGGTAGCGAGCAATGGGGAGGTCTGGTATTCGAATCCAGACCACTGCCCTATTCACCTAGCCATGCGATGGTCTGAAGGACGGGAGCCACCTCTGCACCAAGAGGACGTGGTTGAAAATGACTCAGGGCCCTTGCGTTAGATCTTTGAGATAATCATCTTCCTCCTGGAATCAGACGAGGAAACATTCGTGCTCCAGGTCCACGGTCTTCATCGGACCCCGGGGATGCCATAAGGAAGCTAACTGGGAGTAGAGCAGGCGGTAACCAAACCTCCGGCCAAGTAAATTAACAACAACATTCGTCCATTGTAGGTCTAATTTATTGCGGAAGTTACTAGAGAGAGTGATGCTACCTCTGGTCTCTCCAGAAGGTTGGATATCGCCGTCTTCAATGGCGATGACTTCCTCGGGTGGCCATGAGCTGGGTGCAGAAACTTCAGCTGGCCCCCTCAATGCAGTGCTATACGAATGTGGGGGATGGGAAGTGAGCTCATCCTCGCGCTTACAGGTGCGGACGCGCTTAGGAAGTTGACCCTCCGGGGCCAAAGCCTCCATTGTTGTGCAAGGTTAACTACCGAGAAGTTAACCGGAGGAGTAAGGCAAAAAAAACACGAATACAGAACAGAGAAGTTAAATGGAGGAGTATGGCCAAAAAAACACGGATACAAAACACTCCCACCTACCTTCTTAGGGGCCAATTTTCGCGATTTTCTGACGAGGGTTTTCAGGACTTTTGCCTTCCCCTCCATGCGCTCGACGTAAAAAACGCGGTCTTTTCCATGAATCCTCATAAGTCTCTGGGAATTGATGGCTTTAATGCCCTCTTTTTTCAAAAACATTGGAGGACCGTTGGGCCCAAAGTAGTGGAATACATCCAAGAGGTCTTTAGTTCTGACCATTGGGAAGAGGACGTCAATTATACGGTGTTGGTTTTAATCCCTAAAATCCCTTCCCCAACTTGTATGGCTCATTTCCGCCCTATTAGTCTTTGCACCGTCCTCTACAAGATCATTTCCAAAATTATTGTTAACTGTCTGAAACCACAAATGGAGCGTCTAGTGGTCGACACGTAATGTAGTTTCATTCCTGGTCGACAAATTATGGATAATATCATCATAGCCTAGGAGGTCATCCACATGATGCGTAAGAAACGAGGGAAGACTGGCTTTCTCGCACTCAAGGTAGACCTGGAGAAAGCTTATGACCGACTCCGCTGGGAGTTTATCCACAGCACTCTGTTCGACATCAGTCTCCTGACCTAATTTATCTGTCTTATTATGAAGTGCGTTACGACAGTGACCATGTAAGTCGATTGGCAAGGCTCTAAGACTCCCCCCTTCAGTCATTCGCCAAGGAAAACCTCTCTCCCTGTACCTATTTGTTCTGTGCATGGAACGATTAGGTTATCTTATTTCGTTGGAGGTTGGCCAAGGTACTTGGAAACCTATCAGGATGGGTCCTACCGGGCCTCCCATTTCTCACTTTTTCTTCACCGATGATCTGGTCCTGTTTGCTGAAGCTATGGACTCTAGGTTTAGATGATCTGGTCGACTTTTGCTCCTCCTCGGGCCAACAAATCAACACTGCCAAAACTAAGATTTTCTTTTCCTCAAATGTTCCTCCTGAGGATGCTCGTCGCCTCAGCCACTTTTTAAACATCACTCGTACGACTAACCTGGGAAAATACTTAGGCATGCCCTGTATCCATGAGCAAACCACGAGGCGTATCTACCAGTATATAGTGGACGCAGCTCAACAGAAACTCTCTGGCTGGAAGGCCCAGACATAGTCCTTAGCTCAGCGAGCCACACTCGCTCAATCTGTCATCTCAACGCTCCCTATTTTTACCATGCAGACGGTCAGACTCCAGCGGACTCTCTGTGATGAGTTGAAACGCCTCATGCAAGCGTTTGTCTGGGGCGATACCGGTGATCACCAACAGATGCATCTAGTCAAGTGGGAGGAAGTATGTAAACCCAAACAGGAAAGGGGTCTTGGCTTAAAACGGCTTCGCACATCTAACAATGCTCTTTTGACCAAACTTGGTTGGGATTTACTAACTAAACCCACTTCCTTATGGGTTAAAGTCTTACGGGCTAAGTATCGCATTGATCACGATCATATCCACCTCACTCTTAAGAGATCCAGGGCTTCCACTACGTGGAGAGGTCTTTCCGCTATCTGGCATTTTGTCCGACAAGGACTAAAGTGGAAGCTGGTAAATTGGAGGAATACTCTTTTCTGGTTGGACCCTTGGATTCCTGACTGGGGTCCCTTACTTTCCGTAGCCATCTCCTCTATTCCGGACACAATTTTGCACGCCACAGTGGCCGATTTTATGAATGAGGGAGGCTCCTGGAACTGGTCTCGGTTTCAACAGTATCTCGCCTCCCCTGTTTCTATGGATATAGCGGCGGTCCAGTTAGCTCCACCCAGCAACACTATGGACACTATTTCTTGGGGCCCTACCCAGAATGGAAAGTTCACTACTGCTTCTACCTACGCATTAATCGAGGGTACCCCCACCATTGCCGCTGGAAGGTCGTTGGCTTCTATTTGGAAATGGGCTGGTCCCCAATTGATAAAGGCTTTTCTTTGGTTATTGTACAAACAAAAGCTTTTGACTAACCAACAGCGAGTAGCCCATCACCTTACGCTCGATAGCAAGTGCCCTTCCTGTGGCCATGACGAAACTACGCTTCACGCCCTTCGCGATTGCCGACAAGTTCAAGCTTTCTGGTCTAACTCCCTCCTACTCTTGTGGACCCCACCTTCTTTCTTCAAGATGTGGAGCAGTTGGTGAATTGTAATCTGAACAAGCCGGACCTGGTCCACCAAGTTCCATGGGCTACCATCTACGGGATAGCCAACTGGTTCCTTTGCAAGTGGCGCAATAAAGGTATCTTTGAGGAGGACTTCCTTTGGCCCAAGGCTGGTCATCGTGTAGTCCTGGACTATGCGAACTGAATTGTCCGAGCTAGCAGTGGGCCTACCGGTGACTTGGGTCAAACCCATGAAAGGCTGGGTCAAACTTAATACAGATGGAGCAGTTAAGAGTGGAACCAACACTGCCTCTGTCGGTGGTCTGATCAAAGATTGGCAAAGCCAGTGGTGCGGAGGTTTTCTGCATCACATTGGTCGGAGCTCCCCCTTGCTGCGAAACTTTGGGGAGTCCACTCGGGCCTTCTTTTTGCCTGAAATCTTGGTTTCCGACGGGTTATTTTTGAAGTGGATTCTTTGGAGGTGATAAATCTCCTTTCCGCGGCTATCTTACCTTCAATTGAGTTTTCTTTTTTGGTGACAGGCATCCGGGAGATCCTACGACGAGCTTGAAAGGTGCAGTTACAACATGTGCACCGGGAAGGGAACCAATGTACGAACAATCTTGCAGCTCTTGCCGCTTACTTTAGGCCCGGAGTCCATCCCCTTCAGTAGGCACCGCTGCTTATTATGGCCCACTTGTACTGTGATTCTCACGGGTTTCTGTATCGTAGAGTTCTGCATTAGTTTGGAGCTAGTGCTTTGATTGCTTTTATTTCCCTTGTATTAAAAAAAGGATATGGGGTTCTCTCCTTTTTTCTTATAGAGTAAAAAAGTGAAGAATATTTCCCCTTTTTCTGCCCTTCTTAACAGTTGTGGGGAGTGTATGATTCTTACCTTAGTTTCTTGTCACTATTTCACATTTGAAGCTTTCTAACCTGAGACTATCTCTCTCTCAGACAGATGTTGGTCCTATCATTGTAGATACAACAGCCTTATCTACACTCCTTCGACAACATCCTCCTTAGCCGCCAGATAGGAGGTGACATAAGTTAGGAGGAAGGAGGGTCGGTGGGTTAAGTAGGTAGAGTTAATTTTTTTTACTTTTACAATTTAATCCTCCAACATTTTAAAATTTTCATATTTAACTGGTATTTGATTGATATTTTAAAGACTAATCCGTACAAATCAAAAAGTCGGTACTGAATTCGGATATCACACTGAATGTTTTTAGTACTGTTTTCTAATGCACATATCACTTTCAAAACATAAGTTTGCTTTTTCCTAAATTTTTAGACATCAATATTTCATAAATAACAAAGTCTAGAAGAAACTGATTACAAATATTCATGGTATCTTATTTTGCTGACTGGTAGATATATGGATCTTGTTTGGCAATCAATGGATTACATTACCTGTTAGCTGATTCTATCAACGGTTAGTAGATAACAGATTATATTAGCTAATTTGACCTGTGAATAACATCAATTGTTTATAGTAGATAGCAGATTATATCATCTAATTTGACCAGTAAATAATATCAGCTGCTTATTAAAGATTTATGGTAAAATTAGTTATTTAGTATTAACTGTTTATATATAAAATGAGGTATATGGGCATGACTTTAAAAAATTTTATAATGACATAAGTATTATATTTTAATACTTCTTTGAATATTTTTATAAGAATTTAAATTTTAGATATTTAATTTTACAAAAATTAATTTTATAAATCTATTAAAATTATAGAACATATAATAATAATAATAATGATGATGATGATGATGATGATGATAAGTACTTCTTTTTTCTCCTTTCTCAATCTTAAATTAATGATAAATACTTAATATAAGTCCAAAATTAATAATTATTGTACAAAAACAAAATAAAGCTTTATCAATAATTACATATGCAGCTTATAAGATTGGGAAAAGGCAACAAAGAAAAAGAAAGAATGTTTTTTGTTCATTTTGGTCTTAGAATCCAAGAGAGAAACAGAGATACTCATTTGAGTTTGCAAAGACTTAAGATTAATAAATTTATGGTGGGTATATACACAACACGTTGCTCCACTTTATTGATGTCTGTAAGTTTCAGAGAGGGCACAATCTGTCATTTATAATAAGCTGAAGCAAAACGCTACTCCTCTTAAGCTTTTTAAAAATTAACTTATTGGATTAACAGGGTCAATCAGTTAAATTTATTCAATCAACTATTTTTTGACCGATCAGCCAATAACTAAACAAGGTCATGGCGTATATATCCACTTATGTTTTTTTTGGCATAATTTTATAAATTAGACTTATCATATATTTTTATTAATTGGAAAATCGTAGCTAATTAATAATCCTTGTTTAACTTGGATTCAAAAACTATATAGATAATTTTCTAGTTATGAAAGAATCTCATATTGGATTGAAATCTATCTTGAGAGGATATGTGGTGTATCACGTGGGTGTAAAGCTTGGGGCTAGAGCTGGAAGTTGTGGGTAACCATGTGTTGATTGAATTTTGTGACAGTTGAAGGTGTGTAGGTGACGTTTTTGTTGGTTGGAAAAGATTAACGTGATGATTTTATGTTGTTAAAAAATTCGTCATTCTACTTTGTTTTTATTTAACTTTTGGAGTTGCTCACAGCTAGGTAGTTCTAGTGCATTGTGTGTGTGTTTTCTGGCCAAGAGATCTACGACTTCGCATTGATTTTGTGGGGGTGTTGATTAAGCTGGATGTTTATCTTTGTGGAGTGGTTCTTGGGTGGATTGTTTTGTATGTTGCGTACAACTATCGCTGTAGATTATGTGTTATGTGTGCAGCTGTGAGTTGGTTCAGATTTCTACGTGAATCAGCTCATTGTTGTTTCGATGACTTCCAGATTTATTTTATTGGAGCTGAACGTTTCTGGAAGCTGTTCTTCTCTTTTATTTCAAGTGTATTATTGTTCTATTTTTAGTAGATTGATCAATTGAGTTGTTTATTTAATTGTCTTCTATTAAAAGTTGTTTAGAAAAATTCTTTGTCGAGTTTAACACGAGTTGGTCATGTTATTGAGTGTGAAAATCTTTCATAAGAAGTGAGGTTAAGAGATAATTACAAGGATTAAGTGATGTTGGCTAGTGAGATCTTGAATAAATCTATTGCATTTTTGTGAAATTGATTAAATTGGATGAGAACCTTATAGACGTAGACAAAGTGTGTCGAACTACATTAATAAATTTTGGTATCATTTAATTTAGTACTTTTAAATTTTCTGTTATTTGTGTTTACGAAAAACATATCGGAAAGTTTACTGTACAACCACTTACACGATTTTTCGCTGACAAATTTAGGTAGGCAGCCACAGGAAGGAGCGGAGTTTTATTCAGTAGCTTTCAGACATTGTTTATTTTCATCTCATAATCTAAATTTTACGACGACCCACTAAAGAAGGTCGATTAAAACAGAAAATAAGGTTGACTTGGCTGTCGGCTACGATTAGCAACAGTATGTCCTTTTCTATATAAGGTTGACTGTAGGATAAGATTCGCAACAGTATGTCCTTTTCTATATGAGGTTCCCAGATTTTCGATCTTTCTTGGGAAGAAACAACCAAAACAACCATTATCACTGAAGATATTAGAAATGAGGGACAAGTCTTATGGGTTGGGAAAAGTCAAAATTCCCGTTCCTGATGTATCTCTTCATGATGCTTCATTGCTGGCGCCGTCCCGATCTGGCTTTTGTGCTGTGATTGCAGGCCAAAACACACATCACCTATTGTACTATCTGTATTGTCAAGAGAGAAAATAGTAAAAGTGTGGATCAGTGGATATCAGGAAAAACAAAAAAAGGGAAAAAAAGCTACTCTAAGCTTTATTTGTGCTCTCTAAATAATGACAGGAAGAACTAGTCCTAGGTACCATAGGAAGCCGCTAATGAAGACATTTCTTTCCTTTAGATTTCCCAAAAAAAAAAAAGGTGGTAGTAGTTAAATGAAGGGCCTTTGACGATAGAGCATACCGTGTTTAAGAAGGAAACTAACACCGTTGGCTCTCGATGGAGCACCCATCTTGTCAAACCGGAGTTTTAGAGCTTGGACCACTCTGGCTGGTATAAGAACAGTGGAACAGCCTGTTCAAGAAAACATAATTATCTCAATTTTGACGCCATCTGCTAGGTTATTACATGATATTTGTCCAAGTTACTCAGTTGGGTTTCATATATCCTAGCTTATTGGCTGAAAGGTAATTTGTGAGAGAATGAAACTAACGGGCTATAATGAAAGATTCCTGTTTGCACCTACCATAGTTGAATTAGCCAGTTGAAGTGGGAATCTAACTAACATGTGTACAACTAATTAGATTCCATAAGCCTACCGACAAAAGAAATGGAAATATCCAACTTTATCTCTTTTGTTTTTTGTGGGAAATTAGAACGACCTGAAATCACAAAAGTGAATCTTTTCTCTAATGGTATCTCACCAGATTTCTTGCGTGACCCGTTAGAATTGCCAACGTTTCGAGGGAGGAACACCCCAGTCCCGCAAGACGCTCTCTTTGGTCCGGATTCACCTAGGAAAATTGCTCTCATCTCTGAGCCGTTTATTCCTTTCTGCTGTTGCGGATTTAGATTAGCCCGTGAAAGCTTTTGCTTATCTGTACCAAACCCAACTCCAGCTTTCCCTTTGTTTTGCTGATGCTTAGATTCTGACTGTTTGTAGCCATTGGCTTGTTTTCTCCAATTGAAAGCCTCTTGTCGCTGCTTCACAAATTTCTCTTGTTTCATCTGATGGACATGCAAGTGTTATCGGTAATATGATTATATAAGAACATAGGACCATGAACTTTAATTCTGGTCTCATACGCTCTCAAAATCCGCTCAAATTCGAGTTCAGTTTCACAAAAACTTAAGAACGAAAGAAAAGAGAAACAGTAAACTCGATGCATGGTTTAAGATATAATGCTTACTTGAATTGCCCGTATTTGGTCTTCGATCAGTGCTTGCTTGGACCTAAAATCCAAACTGCAACTCTTTTGATTCCTCGCTGTTAAAATTACAGAACTCAAAGGTTCATAATTTTCTGAAACTGATTCGCCATAGTTGTTCTGTCCAAATTCATCAATTATCTTTGACTCCTCGAACTTTCTTCTGAACGCAAACTCTTTTCTGCTCCTACCTGAATATGAAGATAAAGTTGACTGTGATAGACACCACGACTGAAAACCACAAATAAACAGCTCGTCAGGGATAAAAAGTAATTCACGCAATTCCGTTTTATAAAAGCTGAAATGACAAGGAACAATGTGGCGGTACCGCTTCATGCTTGTTGTCGTCGTCCTGTAGCATGTGATGAGCCATCTGGCGAATCAACTCAGCAATATAATCATCGTCTTGGCCAGTGTCCGAAGACTCAGTAAAGCCCAGTTCAGACTCAATCGGTGAATTCAGTGAAGATGCAAGATCATAGGAAGTACAACAAGAAGGCCAGTTTTGGCTGACAGATTCGTTCTGTTCAGAGAAAATCTGGGAGGAAAAGTACAGTGATTCCCTCTTGTGAAGGTCAACAGCCATCATGAATAACTTCAGTTCAGACAATAGAAAAAGAAAAAGAGGATGATGATCTTGAGTTTCTATGACAATGGCAGGTGTTTCAAGTTATTTACTGAGGATACAATCACAACCGTTCACAGACACGAAACCTGAGAGAGACTGCACGGGACAGGACTACTTGCCGAGGACGTATAAAACTAGGTCGGGTAGTGGGTCTAGTGAGTTGTAAACTGTTCATTCTTGGGCTTTAGTAGTTGGATCCTATATTCGTTCTGTTGTGCAACACAGCCATTTGT
>JANZXV010000008.1:25226484-25237161 GCA_027576455.1 Erythroxylum roigii
CTATAACTTTTAACGACCATTTTCTTACTTTTAGCAACCATTAATAATAGTTGCTGAAACTAATTTTTCTTGTAGTGAAGTGAACATATATTGCAGAGACTTCCCGCTTGTTGAGGCCTCTAATGATGCATACACATAAGTAAGGAATATATTTACACTAAAAAAATTTATAAACTTGTTGGCAAACTTGGCCTAAATTTGACTAAATGATATATCCAACTCCTTTTTTGTTGTAACAAGATATCAGGATAAATTAAAGGAACCATTAGTTTAAATACAAATTTGTAATTTGTAATTTAAACGAAGATTGAGTCGAATAGTTGAACGTATTTTGGGCCAACCTTTTTTTGTCATTGCTTCGCTTAAACGCGGGCCGACTACACCTCTGGCCTACCGACACCATGCTTACAATTTGTGGACGTTCCTTTACAGATAGCTGATAGCTATCGAGTCAAAGAAATGCTACAGATGCGTAACACTAATTCAAATAAAATTGAGTTTTCTTATTTATGTTGATTCCCTCGTCACAGCTCACAAGCCCAATAGACATCCACCGCTCACACTTGAAATTCTATACTTCAAATTAGATTTCGTGAGTTTAGTCTTAATTAGTACCGGGGCCTTTATGTTTTATTATAGATCAAGTCTTTTCTTTTATTAGTTAAACCACTCGGTATCCGGCACTACATGGATAATCGACTAGTTTGGATTCGAATCAGGAAGGACCCTTGCAGGCGACAAAGCTCTCCCTCACAAGTGTTTAAAGCGACCTTATTTTTAAGACTCGAACTTGAAATCTTAATTAAGAATGGAGGAGCCCTTGCTGCTCCACCACAACCCTCACGGGTCTTTTCATAACCTTAACAAAACATGTAATTTTGATGTACACAATTAATATTACATCAATTAAGGAAATTTCCAACCCTTCATACGGTCCATACAAGGCCAGTAACTCTCTCTTTTCTTGAAAAGTGAGGACTTTTAGTAAGCAAATGAAGACATGAGCATACGATAAATCCCCGGATAGGACATTACATTACATTGCATCAAACTAGATATTGAGGTAGTCAAAAATACTGTACAAGGTCAAAAAGCATATGACACGTGGGATCAAACCTATAAGCATTGTACAGTCCCAAACCAGATTAACAAGATCTCATCCTTCCTATTTAATTTCCATACTTCTGCTGCCCGATCGGTAAATCTATACATGCATGCATGCATATGGCACGGTGTCTTTTCCTTTCTTTCGTTACCTTTATTTCATCAGATTGCGTACCCAAAACCGTGTTCCAAGCAGCCCAAAGTTAACATTTAATTTCTCGTGTTGTTACATACGTTTTTCATATGTGAGTTTTACTTTACAACAGAACTAAGCATAAAAGTAAACTAAGAGTCAACGTGATACAGTAATTGTATGCCAAAGTTCTCTTCAATTTGGATAGGAATTACGCCAATTTCACTTTAGAGGGAGGAAGTGAAGAAATTGACATCCATTATGAGCATAAAAGGGTATATAATGGAACCAGAGTATAATTAATGCGAATGATGAATGTCCCTTTGGTTTCTTATCTAAAAAGGAAATCGATCTCTGTCCCAATACAAGTGGAGGCACAAAGATTGAAAAAGGAGGAAATTTACAAGCTCAAGCAAAGGGACATTCCTTCAACCCTACCAAGAAAAATATAAAAAGCACACAAAGAAAGTTATAAAGTAGCCTTCTCATTCCGCATCACCACCTCAGCAGCAATGATGACAGTGAGAATGGAGATGAGGCTTTCTGCCCCACGGTTTCTTTCTACTAAACCAATCATCGAAAAGGGATTCTTAACAATCCAGTGATCATATTCATATGCTTGTATTCCATGCAAAATAACATAATTTTGATATTATCTATCAAGTGTAACGGCACACTGTCTCAAAGTATTGAGGTTAAATTGAATGTGAACGTAATTCTGACCTGAATATTATATTTTTCACTGCTATTACCATAAATATAGTCGCGCGCTGCTCACTAGTCTACAGCAAAAGAATTTGTTATATGTATATAACGTTAAAGGGGAATCTAGTTCTATCTCTTGAAAGAAGTGATAGGTTTTGCACTGGCAAAGAGAATCCATGTTGGAGAGCTTGAAAAGGTGAGCCGGTAGAGAGAGAGCAAGAGTGTGTGAGTGTTAGATTGATAAACTAAAAAAGAAAAAGGAAAGAAAGGTGTTCATAGGGGTTTGTACGCGTGTTGTGTCAGCTTGAAAGTGCATGCGTTATTCAAATTTCCAAGGGGGAAGCTATGGAGGTGTACGTTGGCTGATGTTTCTTCATGGAATTTTAGTGGTTGTTTGTTGTTGTGTTTTGTTGTCCTCTTTCTTTTTGGAGTTTTCTTACACATTCTCTTCTATGAATTCTTGTCAGTGTGGCTTATTATATATTCTTATGCTATAGCATATACCCCTTCTTTTTCGTCCTAATGTTTACTTCAACATTGTAACCTTTCGGGGTATAAACTCTCAAATCTATGAACATACCCTACTTTTCTCCTCTTTTGTCCTTCTAGTCAGAGGTAATAAATTTGTTCTCTGTAGTGCGACTGGTACGATAACATCGCAATGAGAGCCCAATAGGGCCTCGATCAAAGACATGAATGTGAGATATGGCAAGAAAAGCTTTTGTTGATTCGATCCTCAATCCAATGATTTTTAAACAAATGAATCTTTTCACTGAGCATTTAATAAAAGGATCAACAAAAGACGTAAAAGTTGAAGAAAGCTTTTGACTGGAATAGTGGTATGCCACTGCCGGAACTCCTACTTTTGCACTCTTAATCATTTAATGCGACTTAGTATATAAACATATCTATAAAAGGATAGATTTAATATACCACACATATATTTCTTAAATTTTATTTAATAACATATAATTGCATATCTCATATTGTTATTAAATTAAATTAAATTAAAAGGTAATGATGTATTAATATTCTTTTTGTTTTTATCCATCATTTTTCAAGTGAGTATTCCAACATTCTAAGTTTTAAATTAAACAAAATCTACATACCAAAAAAGTTGTGTTTTATATATATAAATCTACTAATCCAACTCATAAGTAAAAGGATTTAAATTCGATGGCTCCTAAACCTACCTGTTAAAGAGAGAACAATATTTGCAGGATAGAAAGTGATCTATTTTGTCACTGATATTCAGTGTGCAAGGACCTTTAGGTAGATCAAGATAAAATGGTATACATGCATGCAGTGTGTTGAACAGTTAGATCAGTATGCCTGCAGCTCTTCGTGGTATTACAATATTTCGAAGCCTCCAATTATTTTGAGTTTAAGTCGATGGACTACTGATCGTTATATGTTATTTTCATAACAAATTCTGTAAGATGCGATAACTTTTTCGCTAATCCCTACTTACCATTATGCAATAGGTATACACATAACTCATTTAAACGTCATTATTATAAGGCAAGCTAACTCATATGGATTTTAGTTCTAGGATATATACTATCATTAGGATTAGGAGGCTTTTGAATATTGAGATTCTCAAATGTGAAAGTATAATATTAAGGCAAGTTCTATATATTGTTGTTGTGTATAAAATATGTGTGTGTGTGTGAGCACGTGTGTGTAAGTTTTTTTATTTTTAGAGCTATAAATAAATGAATAAAATGAAATAATTAAGAGATTATTTATAATTAATTATTGCTTAAATATTCTACATTGATTGCCCAAATATTTTGTATAATATTTTGTCATTATTTTGTAATCAATCCTATTTTGGTAACATTATATTATAGTTAATTAACTTGATTTTGTTAAAGAGTTCATTGAACTGAGTTGGCAACTGAGCTTTAATGAAGTTGTTGGTTGTCATGGGATGATACAAAGATAAGAGAGATAATTCTTTTATTAAAGATGATGATGAAGAAGGTGATAATTGTTCTCAATATATTTTGTTCACTCATAAAAACATGTCATTATGATCAATATAAAAGGCAATATGGTTATCACAATTAATATTAGTTGCTGATAAATATTTAATTTTCATATCCTTTAATTGTCAACATAATCACAATAGTTTAGAAGTAGTATCAGTATGGGCTCAATATTCAACTTTAGTACTGAAATGAATTACTATTGTTTTTTTCTTGCTACTTCGTAAGATAAGAAAATCACCAAGAAAGAAACAAAACCCAGTTGTAGAGTGTTGATCAATAATATTTTGAACTTAATCAGCATTAGAGTTTGTGTGGAGCTCTAATGAGGAGGATAATGAGAGTTGGATACCACCAGACATAATACCTTTAGCATAGTGCAAAATATATAGCATTATAATATAATAAGTGACTCGATGAGTAGTCAAATTGACTTATAATGTGAACTGCATAAGATATATTAAGATGAGTAACTGTAAGATACCAAACTTCCCTTTAATTATTATATACAATAGGGGCATCCAAAAGTTTTCTATATTTTAACGTGAATTGAACATCACTCTCAATAATGGCATAAAGAATTTTACTATCACTTATTCCTAAGTGAGATAAGAAATTAGTAGCAATTTTTGTTTGCAAGAGAGAGTAGTTTGAATCATTATAAAATATTTCTACTATAAAAAAAATAGATTATTTGTTTAAGATATTTCAATTTGAAGTGGTGGCTGAAGTATTGTTTTAATTCTATAACATCATTAAGGTCATCACCTATAATGATCATATCATCTACATAAAGTAATAGAAGCATTTAGTCTTTATTTATGTGTCGAACAAATAAGGAATTATCTTAGGGGCAAAAAGAAAGCCAAGTTGTTGAATAATAAGGCTAAATTTGCCAAACCATGCTCGAGAAGCCTGGTTAAGGTCATGTAAAACATTTTAAAAGTGAAATAATTTCTAGAGGATGACCACAAAATGGAGTTGTTCACATTTAAACTTCTTTAGAAAGGTCACTGTTGCGAAATGTAATTTTGATTTTGATTTGAAATAGTTGTCATTGCTTAATAACAACAATAATGATGAGGTTGTAAACTAAAGTGAGATGGGCCATAGGAGAAAAAGGACTCCTTATAGTCTGTATCATATTCTTAGTGAATCTTTTAACAATAAGTTGAGCTTTATTATGTTATAAAGTGCCATATGTCTATTTTTTGTTTTTGTAAACTGATTGATTTGATTTTATGCTTATAAAAGTTATAAGTTTTAATCGTAAGTACATGATGTAGCGGTAGTTAGGATTGGCAAGTACAGATTAATCTCACAAGGACTATAAGTACTAGTATTAACCATTTGCTAATATCTAACCACAGAATTAGGTTGTGAATTTAATTGAAAATTTAACTAAACTAAAGTTGATACAATAATAAACTAAGATGAAGAAAATACTACAATTATTCAATATCAAATAAGTAAAACTTAGCTGATGAATCCCCCCAAGATATCTTAAACACTAACCCTTTATCATGCAATTAAATTATTGATTATTGGATCGTAAAAATTCATGTCTTATGCTAATATCTTTCTCATGAATATGAACAACTAAGCCTCAATTGGTTAACTTAAGTCTCTTTCCACTTAAAACTCCTAAGATTGCAATATTATTAGGTTTTGTTTCAAAGAGACATTAACTATTCCTTTTAGAAATGTTTTGGTTGCCTTTCTTTTGCTTCAAATACTTTTGAAAGTAAATCAAAATTTTACACAAGAGCTTCAAATATATGTTTTTTTTGGATATTATTCTGGCTAAAAGGTTTGCAAGTTATATAATCTAGATACACTTTTTGTTTTTGTTTTCTAGAGATGTTATATTCTGTTAACATGTATATCCTTTTAAGTCTTCTCCACAAAAGTTTCTAGATAATCCTAGTAATTATATCCTTACCAATCATTGATTATATAAGTAAAGAATCAATTGCTCCTTCTCCTGATAGTCCTTCTAATATTGATCTTATTATAAGTATATCTGATCCTACATTTATGTCTTCTAATTGTGTTTCTCCTGTTTCTTCTCCACCTAATCCTATTTCATCTCCACTTGTTATTCAAAAAAGTTCTAGCAGTTCACGTAAGCATTTGTGGATGAATGATTTTGTCATAAATATTGTTCAATCATAAGTTATCATTGATCTTTTGCACATAAGTCCCTTTATTCTTCCCCTTACACACCAAAAACGTTTCCCTATTACACTTCTTAACAATTTGTATCATTATTGGCCCGTATATCTACTATTAAACAACCAACTTCTTATCATCAAGAAAAAATTGTGTCAAAATGGGTTTAAGCTATAAATTCTGAGCTTTAGGCTCTAGAAAATAATCATACATGGGAGATTATTGATTTTCTTGTTGGTAAAAGCCATTTAGCTCTAAGTGGGTTTATAAAGTAAAGTTTAAGTTGGATGGTTGTGTTGAGTGTTATAAAGTTTGACTAGTTGCCAAGGCATATAACCATGTTGAAGGCATCAACTATGCTGAAGGTTTCTCCCTAGTTATAGAAATGGTTACAAATTGAGTACTTCTAATTATTGCTGCTACTTGTGGTCAACCAATTCATCCACTTGATATTAATAATGCATTCTTGCATGGATTTTTGGATGAAGAAGTTTAATTTTTACCAAACTGAAGGTTATGAAAAAGTTGCCTTGAATCAATTTTTTAGATTGAAATGCTCTTTATATAGTCTAAAGCTTGTCAATTGATAGTGGAATCTTGAGTTTACTAGTAAACTTCAAGATTTTGATTTCACTCAATCAAATCGTTCTTCTTTCTTGCTCCCAATGATTTTCAGCTTCAGACATTTTATGATATATATTAGGCATCCTACCTTGTTTGAAGAAGATTTCTTACTAGTTATTGTATTTTTTAGTCCTGTATTGATCTCTTGGAAAACTAATAAGTTGAATAATGTTTCATTGTCCTCTACTGAAGCTAAATACAAGAGTTTATTTGCAACTGTATGAGAACTTCAATGGATCTCGAGCTTGATTAGGTTGCCATTCATATTACCGCTCTAACCTTGTTTTTCATGTACAAACTAAAAATCTTGGGAGTTTTCACTTGGTTTGTGATAAATTCAAGCAAAGGTTCATTCTTCCTCAATTTGTTCCTTCACAATAGCAACTGATTGATTTATTTACTAAGCCTTTATTAGATCCTTTATTTCACCGCTTCTTGTCTAAGTTAAGTTTGTGTGAATTGCAACAAAATTTTTAGTTGAAGGGTTGGGGTGTAGAGTATGTAAATTTATTGTGCATTAGTCAGGGAAGTTAAGAGGTTGTTATAGAGAGTAGTTATAAAGTGTGAAAGAAATATAGTGTGTTATAATTATGGAAATATAGTTAGTAATCTTCTATAAGAAGCAATATGTTCTTTTCATTTTAAGTAATAATAAAAGCATTTTCCATTTCCTTCTCTTATTTCACGTTATTGTTGGATTATCAACCAAAACATCCCTGATACACGAGGATTGAACTCATCTTCCTAAGCTCACAGATGATCAATGGGTAAGTTATAGTGTCCATTCTTAATACACATAAAGGTTCGACCTCCACTTCAGAAAAAGTCACTGGTAAGAATTTTTTCTTAAGTTGGTTATTAGACACATGAGCACCTTAGCATATGATGGGAAATAAAATTATATTGAGCAAAATTCAAATTTTGATTACATTTCCAGTAGGCTTGCCAAATGAAGAGTCAATAGTAGCCGTCCAGGAAGGAACCATAAACTTAAGAGTAGGAGTTAAATTACAACATATTTTATTTGTGTTAGAATTGAACTGTTATCTTATTTCTATTGCTTGCTTAATGGAAGATGTAAATTATGTCATCATGTTTATTGATAAACTGTGTGTGATATAGGATCACACTTTGAGGACCCTAATTGTTATGGGTGAACAATAGGATGTGATCTACTACTTCTGTGACATTGCTTGGACATAAACTCAATGAGTTAAAGTGGTGGACTCCTTCATTTTATAACACAGGTGTATGGGTCATCT
This sequence comes from Erythroxylum roigii, assembly GCA_027576455.1. NCBI lineage: Eukaryota > Viridiplantae > Streptophyta > Magnoliopsida > Malpighiales > Erythroxylaceae > Erythroxylum > Erythroxylum roigii. The sequence continues at coordinate 25,234,476 of JANZXV010000008.1, forward strand.
TTCTTCCTAATTAGTTGAATTTTTTCCTGTCATTAGTAATAATACTAGTTGCTATAGAGAAAATAAGAATTGTAATATATGCTTTCTTACAAAACAAATGTGAGATGTTTTTCACTCAAGTAATAGTAGAGCAACTGAGCTGTTTGCAATGATTTATTGTGATGATTAGGGACCATATATAGTAGTTTCTTCTTATGAGGCCTATTTTTTTTTTTCTGTTGTAGATGATTTCTTAATAGTAGTTTGGGTTTATTTGTTGGATGATAAAATAGAGTTAAAATTATTCATAATTTTTGAGCTATGACCCAAACTCAGTTTAATTTTCAAGTGAAAACTATATAAAGTGATAATGGGATAGAATTTATGCCTTTACGAAAATATTTTACAGACCAAGGCATAATTTTTCAAACTTCATGTGTAGATACCCCTCTATAAAATGGGCAGGTTGAAAGAAAACATTAACACATTCTTAATGTATGTTTCACATTGTGTTTTTAGGCTCACTTGTTAATTAGCTTTTAGGAAAATGTATTTTGGCAACAAGAAATCATATTAATCATACTCTAGCTAGTTTGAAAGGTGGTAACCAAACAAGATCTATTTGGAAAGAAAAATTCATATGCCTACATTTGTATATCTGGTTATTTATATCATGCTCATTATCGAGGTCTTGATAGGGATAAATTTAGTTCACAAGGTCGATAATGTATTTTTGATGGTTATTTTTATGCAAAGAAGGGTTGGGAATTATATGATATTGAGTATGGTGTCTATGTTTTCTCCCCTAATGTTGAGTTCATTGCATATAAGTTTCCTTATGCTGAAAACAAAATGCGTAATTTTGATGATAGTGTTGGAGTAACTTTTTCCATTACAGTTTATATTAGTGGAGATCATAGTTTGGGTTATGATAATTTGCTTAATAATGTGGGAACTAGGTGGTATGAAGAGAGCGGAGAGAAAGGATTGAAATTAATTTGGAGGGTAATATAGAGGAAAGGGAGAGTGATGTTACCAGCAGCAAAAGTGGCATAGCACCACTACAAGTTGATGTCGAGCCTATAGGATGTGGACACCATGCTCATCAGTCCTCCACTCAACTTAAAGACTATGTTGCCAATAATATGTGTTGTATAGACCCCATACTTCCATTGCATCATCTTCAAGTACTCTGTATCCCATTGCTCATTATGTATGATGTGATAAATTTTCTATCAAGCACAGAGCTTTCTTTGTAGCATTATCTACTAAGGTTGAACTAACTCAATTTTTAAAGGTGGTGTGTGACCCACAATGGTGAAAGGCCTTGAAATAGGAGATTGATGCACTTGAAAAGAATAAAACTTAGACTATTGAGACTCTTCGCCTGGTAAAAAGGTGATTGTATGTAAAGGAGTTTACAATATAAAGTGTAATTCAAATGGAAAGTTTGAACAATTCAAAGCCCGATTGGTAATTTTAGGAAATATCCAGGTCGAAGGTGTAGACTACAATGAAATGTTCACACTTATGGCTAAGATGATGATTGTGAAAACATTCTTGTCCATTGTTGCCACATAGAATTATGAGTTACATCAAATGGACATTCACAATGCCTTTTTTGCACGGGGATTGTGGCAAGGAAGTTTATACGCAGCTTCTCTTTGAATTTTCTATTTTTTAACTAGATAAGATTTATCATTTGTGCCAATTTTTATATGGCTTACAACAGGCGCCCAAAATTAATTTTCTTGTAACATCCCAGATCACCCGCTTACAGATAAACTTGCTACTGCACTCAAAACTTATGGCTTCATTTAATCCTACGTTGATTATACCTTGCTTACTTTTTCAAAAGGGGTGGCTATTATGTATGTGCTTATTTATGTTGATGATTTGATTATCACGAGCAATGATGGTGAATTTTTTAGCCACTTCCAAGTACTATGATGGTCATTGTTTTCATATGAAAGACTTATATGTGTTGAAGTATTTCCTTAGTATTGAGGTGGGTAAAAATCCGTAAGGAATTTTCTTGTATCTATGCAAATATGCGCTCAATGCTGTCACTAAAACTAAGTTGTTAGGTGCTAAACCTGTTGATTTTTTGATCGAACAGTGTCATATGCTTAAGTAGAATGTCATTCAATAGCTACGACAGCATGTGAGATGATTTGGCTCAAAGCACTATTTCACTCACTTGGAATCGAGCGTACATAACCTATGTGGTTGTATTGTGACACTACAAGAAAAATAGAGTTTAGCGACGGAAATTACCGACGGAATTTGTACATATTCCGTCAGTAAGCTTAATTAGCGACGAAATTTACTGACGGATAACGGCTTCGGAGAAATGGCTGTCGGTAAATTTACCGACGGAAATATTTTTAGTTGGTAAATTTATCGACGGTTATTCTGTTTGGTCGGTAAATTTTTCTGTCAGAAAATTACCAACGGAAATTTTTCGTCGGTAAACCGTCGGTAAATTTGCTGAAAACTACTTTTTAAAATTTACATACAAAGTGTTTAGTTTCTGTAGGACCTCGACCTCTCGGGTCTTGCGTCTTCAAGGTCACGGCCTCCCGGGCCTCCCGCCCACCTTCTTGTAGATATTGGCCACTTTGGGCCTCAGCTTTTAGGGCATCGCACCCTCACGGTTTTGTTTTTGCACATGACTTCCCAGGAGGTCACCTATCCTAGTACTACT
>JANZXV010000008.1:25243490-25269726 GCA_027576455.1 Erythroxylum roigii
GGATAACGCTCAGTCAGACATGGGAAGGACCATATTCACCATTAGATAAGCTCTGCTTCAAGCATTTATTTGTTTTATACTTTATTATCGCTTATGCTTTTATACAACGCAACTTGTGGGTACCTTTTTCCTGGCCGTGCCAATCAGGTTTTTTAATGGCCCACGCCCTCATCATCATTAACAAAGGACAAAAAGACAGACTGACTGCCTTAACACTTTGTTTGGTTTCGACATTGTTCGGCCTCGACACTGCTTAGCTACGGCCTCGACACCTCGACTACGGCCTTCGACATAGCTCGGCCCTTGAGTAACGCTCGGGTCTCAACTTTGCGTTTTTGACAACATTTTCGACACAGCTCGGCCCTTGAGCAACGCTCGGGTCTCGACTTTGCATTTTTGACAACAATTTCGACACAACTCGGCCCTTGAGCAACGCTCGGGTCTCGACTTTGCATTTTCGACAATATTTTTGACATAGCTCGACCCTCGAGCAATGCTCGGGTCTCGACTTTGCGTTTTCGACAACATTTTCGACACAACTCAGCCCTTGAGCAATGCTCGGGTCTCGACTTTGTATTTTCGACAACATTTTCGACACAGTTTGGCCCTTAAGCAACGCTCGGGTCTCGACTTTGCGTTTTCGACAACATTTTTGACATAGCTCGACCCTCGAGCAACGCTCGGGTCTCGACTTTGCATTTTCGACAACATTTTTGACATAGCTCGGCCCTCGAGCAACTCTCGGGTCTCGACATCATGCTTTCAACAAAATTTTTGACATAGCTTGGCCCTCGAGCAACGCTCGAAGCTCGGCATTTCGCATGGCCAAGTTCAGAACGAGATCCTCGAAACTAGACAACGCCAAGAACCGAAATCTTGGATCGCTCCGCTTCAATATCGATCGGCCATGTTGCCAAGACGTCAATCATGATTCTCTCAAACCTTATGACTGATCGACGTATATCGAACGCATTCGATCGATACATCCCAGAGGCGAACATCAGGTCCTTCACATAGCCACGCATAAGACTGGCCATTAGCCCCCCGCAACAAATCCACAAACTTTTCGACTTGAGGAGGAACGACCTTATGAACACCATGAAGAGCCACGCCATGCCCCTTCGCGATACCCCAGGACAAGACTACCGAAACTATATCGATTGAGCGTCTACATCCGATCAATCGGTCTCATCACGAACTGTCGTGCACCAAGAGTCGAAGCTCGATTAATCGGGCCTAGCACGAGTTGCCACAAAAGCGAGTAGCACAATCCTCATGTACTCCTTCGACCCTTTTCCTTGGTCAGGCTCAAGGAGTAGGGGGCTTGTGGTTGGGTCAGTCGTGCTAGGCCCAAGCCCAAATTTAAAAAGGCACATGGGACGATCGGTCCATTCCTCCAAAATGACCTAATTCCTACAGGTATTTACTATATAAACTCATTATCTCGCCATAATAGAGGTATGACTCAAAAACCCTAATTTTCTCTTTAGAAAACTACTAAAATCTTCACAGAAAGACTAACTTGAGCGTCGGAGGGGCCTTCCGGTAACCAACCCCCAGCGTGCCTTTATTTGTTTTGCAGGTATCTCACAGCCAGAAATCGCACAGACTATGGATCAAGTCAATGACGTTCAATCACAACAAAATCCGAATGAACCAGGACCAATTTGGAGTAACTTTGGAAAAAATAAAGAAGGATCATAAAATACAACATTTACTAGTCACTATTTTATTCTAATGTGTTGATTCTATCTCTCCTTTCCCACCCTCCACATTCTCTTGCTCTACCCTTGATTAAGACACACAAACCATACACATCCCCATATAGGCCTCGTGTTGGTAGTATTATTTATGAGAAAAGTTACAGAATGCAACAAAGATAATATGACTTGCATATAGCCTCGTGTTAGAGTCGTATTCCTTATTAAAAAAATTAATCTTCAAAATTTTTTAGGAGGCAAGAGGAATAGAACTTTTTAGGAGCTTATAGGAGAATTTGGAAGGAATAAAAAGTTAGTGGGCAGCCATTCTATAATAGTTATTAATCAAGAACAAGTCAATCTTAGAAGAAAAACAAGAATTCAATGAGATCCACTAAAGATTCAAGATTCAAGATTCAAGATTCAAGATCCAAGATCCAAGATTCATGATAATGATTTCTTATTCTTCTTCTTTTTTTTCTTCTTATCTTTATGTTATTATTTCTTGTTTGGTTATGAACTAATTAAGATATTGATTTAGCTGGGATAGACCTTAAGATTCGATGTGTTGAAGTGATGGATCTTTTGATTTCATCAATTTCTAATTTTTTAAATTTATTCATATTTTTATAATTGATTGAATTAAAAGAACGAGAGTTTAAGATTCAATTATTTGATTTATGCATTGAGAACGAGAGTTGAAGGTCCAATTATTTGATTTATGCATTAAGATTTGAAAGATAAAATTTATAGTTCGATCACATTGTAGATAAAAAGGGTTGAGGATGAGTTACTTGAGAGAAAACATTAAGATCTTCCTAGTTCAAATACAAACTATCACGAGAATTCATAAAATTAATTAATGCATTATTAAGTTTTATTGATTAGAAAAATATTTCAATCGATTCAATCTAAGGGTAGGAATTATACATCTCAAGAGAGAATATAATTATAACTTAAGAATTCTTACTAGTCCAAGAAACTAGAACTGTTAATTAAATCAAAGTGAAGTTGAATATAGCAAAATCCTAAGAAACACTTTACCTAAATATAATTTATTAATAGATTGCATTTTTCTTAATTACTAGTAATTTGAGTGTTTATTTTATTTTCCTTTTTTTCCAATCATAATCAGTAGCCTTGATAATTAATTTTTAAATAATCAATAGTTAACCCTTTTTTCTCAAAGGTTTAATCAGTACTTACTAGTGCTAACTTTAGATGCACTATGCGCTTGTTCGAGAATACACACAATTAATATTTATTAGATTTGTAAACTTATTAGACTGAGCTTTTTGCTTGTTTTGTTTTGTTTTATTATTATTTACTAAGCTTGTTTTGTTATTTCTCTTTGTAATTCATTTCTTGTACTTAATAGCTCAATAATCCTAGGAAACTTGTTGAGCTAAACCTTAAGATTAAAATAATTTTAAAAATAAGAAGAATATGAAAGAGAATAGAAGCTAAGAAAGCAAAGATGGATGTAGAGAATACGAGGTCTTTCAAAAACTTTGTCGTATCTAGTGCATAAGGCATCAAATCAGGCATTGTAATGTACAACATCAAAGCTAACAACTTCAAGCTAAGTCTCTCCCTTTTTTTCTATAGTATAGTAAAATTAGTTTACAGAACTCCCTTCCAAAGATCCCAATTTGTATATGTCAATGTTTTTAGAATACTAAAAACACTAAAACTTAATAGTGTTTCTCTTGATGCCATTAAGCTTAGGTTATTTCATTTTCCACTTTTTGATAAGGAAGGAGTGTGGTCGAAGACCTTATACCATATGGTATCAATTCTCTTAACTCATCTAAGCATTCCTATTTAAGTACTTTTCCCTAAGCAAGACTACTTAGATTAAGAACTAGACCTTTATCTTTGCCCAAAGGAAAAGTGAGTCATTTTATGAAGCTTAGGAGAAGTATAGGGATTGCAGAGCGAAAGCTAGAAGCCTGAGAGGGATTGGAGATCTCCATAACTCTTCATCCGATGATTTTTTTGCCTATTCTATTTCACATTTGTTGCTTCGTTTATTTTATTTTACTATCTGTTATTAACTGACTTATACTCTTACTAATTTATTTGATTATTATTTGTTTCTTTTGATAATCCATTCGGTATTCACTATTTTATTGTTGCTTTAATACTTTTGTTGGCAGTAACATGTGATTAAAATGTTTAATGATGATGAATGTGGTGATATCTGTGGTGGGCTGATCTCTTTTTCTTGAGAATTAATATAGCTATTTAGTTGAATATGCATGATTGGGTTACAGATATGTTGTCTTATTTATTGATGTTGTTTTTGAACTGAATGGATGTAATAGAATGGCCAAACTTTGCATTATTTTAGTGTTAAATGAAGAGTTGAGAGATTAAGTTTAATACGGATCGTGAAACTATAGACACTTAGGTTAAAAACTAGAAATATATTAACTTAAGTGGTAATTGGTAGTTAGGTTTTCATTATTAATTTGGGTAGTAACTTATTTAATACGAAAGTTAGACTAGTTCATTATTCGAATCTATTTAGAACCTAACTATTAATTTTAGTAAGATAACAATCCAATCATTTTCCTTTAATCATACATAGGAGATTAAATCAGTGAAATTAATTCTCAAGAGTTTTTCCACTTAGATTAATCTTTTTGTCTTTGCTCCCATTTGAATCAGTCTACTTTTCAATTTAATTTCATAATTTTCCTTAAAAGCTTTCACTCAACAATCGGGATAGAATGTTTAGAAATGCATTGTTGTTTTATTTTTAATTCTAACTTAATTTAGGTTAACCAATTTCACCTTTGTGGGAGACGACCTTGGGTTACTAACTACAACTAACTTGTATACTTGTGAGTAGGATAGCCTAGGTCTTTTTAGAACTTTTTGGGAACAACAAATTTTTCGCACCGTTATTAGGGAGGTGTTTAGTATTTTAAACTTGAATTAATTTTGATTGTTTTATTTGCTAAAGTGATTTTGAATGTTTCGTCGATTATTTTGTCTATTTATGCATACATTTTTGTCATGCTATTTCATTGAGTTGTTTTAGTAATTTTCTTATTAATTCACTGTTGCCTTTATTTAGTTTATGCCAGGAAGGAGGTCTCAAGAAGGTGAACTTGCTCCCTTTATTGACAGCGTACATCGGATAAGAGAACTTCCAAGGGACTTTAAAGACAATCTCGAGGGATTCAAACCAGAAGATCAAGAGATGGGTGAAAGGAAGCCAATGATGAAGGAGTATGCCAGACCAGTGATTGGTACTGCCACTTTGTGCATACAATTGGGGGAGGCAATTAGGAACTATGAATTGATGAGTATCCACTACAACATGCTGCCATCATTTTATAAGGTTCCCAATGAAGACCCCTTTATACTTCATTCAGTAATTCTATACCACCCTCCAGACATTCCCGTTACATGGCCTAAATCAAGATCAACTTAGGATGAGGTGCTTCTTATACACATTGAAGGATTGGGCCAAGGCATGGCTGATGACCCTTCTACCTAGTTCTTTGACTATGTTGGAAGAGGTGTACAACAAGTTTATGGGAAATTTTTATTCCCACCAGAAAACTTCTGAGTTATAGACAAAGATAGCTACCTTCACTCAGAAGGAGGGACAACCATTTCGTGAGGCATGGGAATGCTTCAAACTCTTACTCATTCAGTGTCTACACCATCATTTTCCACTCCACATGCAGAACTAGTTCTTTTATAATGGATTGACATAACAATGTCAGTATACAGTGGACAATGCAGCAGGAGGAGCTGTGGGAGGGAAGTTGACTGAAGAAACATATGCGTTCTTCAAAATGTTAGGGGCTAATTCTCAACAAAAGAGCGTGAGGGGAAGAAGAGCTGGAGTTCATGAAGTGAGCTCTAATTAAGAATTGGCTATGTAGTTAGCTGATTTGATTAGGCATGTGAAGATTCTAATTACAAGGCTACCCCAAAATGTTCCAAATCAAGAGGTATGTGGTATATGTGGAACTTGTGGTTATAGAGCTAACATTTGTTCGCATTCTTCTCAGCCTTTTGCAGATGGGGAGGAACAATTGAACTCACTCAATGATTTTCAACCAAGGGAGCGAAATGATCCATACTCAAACACCTACAACCCTGGTTGGAGAAACCACCCCAATTATTCATGGAAGACCAATAATCCACGGATACAGCCCCAACAACGAGACCAAAATTTTTAAAGGCCAAATTATTACCAAAGGCAATACTCACTTCAAAACTCACCAAGCAAGCCTTCTTTAGAGGAAAGCCTGAATGCGTTTATTTAGGACACAACTCAAAATCAAGAAATGATCAACAAGAGGTTTGATTCTTTGGAGGCATCTGTGAAGAGGATTGAGACCCAAGTAGGGCAACTCGCGACTCAATTGCACAACAATCAAAAAGGGAAGCTGCCCAGTCAACTTGAGCAAGCACAAGTAGTCACTATTATGAGAAGTGGTAAGGTAATTAATAAGCATATTGAGATCCCTTCTAATCTTTTTGGTGCAGGTAATCAAGAGTAGGAGAGCCGCCCTAACGAAGAAAGTAAGCATAATGGAGGAAGCAATGGGCATGATAGCTCTTCAAGTCAGGTTGAAAAGGATGAAAAATTGGGGCATGCAACTGACTGCAATGAAAGACCAAGATTTCATAAGGTGACTAACCTTATAGACCACCAATCCTATATCTGAGCCGCCTTAAGGTATTGAAACAAGATAAGCAATTTTCTGATCTTTATAATATGTTTTCCAAAGTTAATATTAACCTGCCTTTGTTAGGTGTGATCATAAACATTCCATATTATGTGAAGTTCTTTAAGAAACTAAGCACCAAGAAATGGAAGTTCGAGCCAAACAAGAAGGTGATAGTTTTAGAGGTTGCAAGTGCGGTGCTACAACAACAATTACCCCCCAAATTAAAGGATCCAGGGAGCTTTCTTGTGTAAGTATCAATACATAATGGTGATGAGGTTAAGGGTATGCTTGACCTTAGGGCGTGTATAAACCTTATGCCTTTATCTTTTTATGAGAAACTGGATCTAGGACAATTAAGACCAGCCAATATGTTCCTACAATTAACTGATAGGTCAATCCATTATCCAAAAGGAACAATGGAAGATGTGCTAGTGAAGGTTGGTGGATTCATTGTTCCTATGGACTTTGTGGTCTTAGATATGGGGGAGGTTATATAGTAAGCCCTTTTATGGCCACTACTAATACCTTGATTGATGTGAAGAACGAAAAGCTGAGCATGACTATTTTAGGAGAAATAGTAGAATTCTCAATCTTTAATGTTGAACATGTTCCTACAACTACTGTTTATGAAGAATGCTCTCATGTTGATCAATTTAATCCTACAGACTTTGATTTTGTGTTGCAGGAAGAAGAAGAAAAGAAGTTGAGCTTGGTGAGGGAGAATGATAAGTGTCGTCAATTGCTGGATGATGGAATTGCAGGAGAGGTTGAAAATTTTTAGAGAAGAAGACCTGTGAAGAGAAGGCAACCAGGGAATCGATCACTTCGGACGATCCACTTTGAGCGTAATGGTTAAGGTGTCTAGCTAAAATACATTAAAGAAGTGCTAAATAGGAGGCAAACCATATCATTTCTGTTTTATCTTTAAATTTAGTTGTTTGCTATTTCTTTTAGTGAAACTCAACTTAATCTATTTGCTTTATATGCACAAGCCTTCTTTTCATTCTCTTCTATTTGTCTTACTTGCAGCTTTCTCCACTCCTAAATTTCAAACGCCATGCTTATTGCCATTTTTCACATTGGATCGATGCAGCTACCACCACACTTTCATATCGTATTTCTTTCTTTATTCTTTTTATTGTTCGTACTACATTCAGTTTAATTTCTTTTAGTCTTTAACGTTTGTCCTCATTCATGTTACTTTTTTCTTTTGTCCTAGACGCCTCTTTTACTTTTTTTTGTGTCACATTAGGAATAATGTGATGTTTAAGTATGTGGGGAGTATTAATTGTGTATTGTGTGTTTATTTTCCCATTTATTATTTATAGATGCATGATCATTAAATGAACTCAATCGGGATTAGAAATGCATAGTATGAGTGAATGATTATACTTTCATACAAATAGGTTACATGCCAATCCATACATGATATGGTATAAGGATATATAATGCTCACATGAATAAAACCAAACTCTTTTGTTTTATTAATAATAAATATTTTCATTACAAAAATGTAACTGAAGAAGATAAAGTTACATGTAAACACACTTGCTTTCCAGGGCACTATATTTACATAACTCCAACAGATTTACCCTGTTAGCTTAAAAAGCCACCATAATATCACCCTTAGTGAGCCCCTTAAGCTTAATTGAATCTGTTTCTTTCTTTAAACCCAAAATATGAGCCTTGACCTTGATTCTTTATCCACTTCATTGCACCTACCATAAGGGCAAGTTGGGCAATTGAAAAGGTATAATCGAGTTTAGAGAATACTTGTGGGGGAATCATAGCTTATAGTTGGCTTTTGAGTTAGGGATGGGTATGGTTGTAGTAATTTTCTCTCTTCTATATTTTTCTTCCCTTAATTTCCTTGTTTAAATGAAGAAATAAATAAAAAGAGAAAAAAGAAGAATGGAAAAGAAAAAATGAATTAAAAAGAAACAAAGGAAAGAGAAGATGACTAGAAAATGAAAGAAGAAGAGAGATGTAAAAATGGGGAGTGTTAACTTTACATGAGAGGAAAGGATTGAGTGTTTTATTTGTCATTTTTCTAAATTACTTTGAATGCTCAATTAGTTATGTGGTTTTAAAATACAATTTTCCTTTTTTCCTACCCTTAGCCCAACTCCGTTACAACTGAAATAAAGACCTACGGATTGATGTTTGTGTTTGATATAAGTGGTGGAGATTGGATTAGTAAACAAGCCTATGGTAGATACGTTACATGAAATGAATGATGACTTAATATTTACTACCTTCGAATGCTTGAGAGGATGAAGAGTGGAGTGAGTGTCTATCACATTTGTTGATGGTTCTTTGAATTGAAATGCTTGTTGATTTTGACTAAATATGTGAAGAATTGCTAGTTTATGGAGTATTATGAGTTTCAAGCTCTTAGATTGTGTTTATTGGAATGATCATTGATATCTTTGACTATTATTTGGGGAAAATGTTGTTTTCGTTTTTGTTCTTCTATAGTGTAGTGTTCTTTAATATGCTTGAGGACAAACACATTTTAAATGTGGGGGAATTTGTTGTATCTAATTTTTATTACTTTTAATTGCCTTCAGAGGTTGATTTTAGTTACAAATCTTTGTGTTTTGATCCAAATGTGAGATTAATTGAGTGAAAATGGTGTGAATATTGCATGAATGTTAATTGGGTTATTTTGTGAATTTTGCATTAAAAGACCAAAGTCACAAAATTTTTGAATTAAATGTTTTGTGCAAGGTGATGATTTTATGTCACCACCGTACATTTTTAATGCACGGGTGTTCATAGGGATGTCACACCTGTGACTGCCCATGCATGGGTGTGCCACACCCGTGACTCCCCATATATTCCCGTGAGAAGTTTTAACATTAATTCGGGGTTTAATACGTGGCAGCTCACGATAATAAGGCACGTAACGTTAAACCTAAAGAGATGCGAATAACGGGAAGAGATGATGGTGATTGAAGGATCATTCATTCACTGTTTCATTAGTTCACACGTACAGAGAGTTAGACAGAGGGAAGGTGTAGAGAGATAGAGAAGAGGAAGATAAACAGAAGAGAGAAACAGAGTGAATCAGGACAAAGAACAAGATAGCAAAGAGGTGGAAGCTTGGGAGAGGCTGAAAGCGAGAGCTGGAGTTGAATCCCATTCAACTTGAGCAAACATTTGTCTGGGGAAGAAGCTGAAGCAGAAGCCGAGAGCCAAAGCCAGAAGCTTGAGAGGGACTGGAGATCCCATAACTCTTCATCCGATGATTTGAATGTTTATTTTATTTCTCATGTGCTTTGTTTCTTTCATTTTACTATCTATTATTAATTGACTTATACTCTTATTAGTTTATTTTACTGTTATTTGTTTCCTTTGATAATCCATTTGGTATTCACTATTTTATTATTGTTTTAATACTTTTGTTGACAACAACATGCGATTAAAGTGTTTAATGATGATGAATTTGGTGATATCTGTGATGAGTTGATCTCTTTTCTTGAGAATTAATGTAGCTATTTGGTTGAATATGCAGGATTGGATTTCAGATATGTTTTCTTATTTATTGCTATGGTTTCTAAACTAAATGGATGTAACAGAATGGCCAAACTTTGCATCATTTTAGTGTTAAATGAAGATTCGAGAGATGAAGTTTAATACAGATCGTGAAACTATGGACACTTAGGTTAAGAAGTAGAAATATATTAACTTAAGTGATAATTGGTAGTCGGGTTTTCATTATTAATTCAGATAGTAACTTGTTGAATACAAAAGTTGGACTAGTTCATTATTCGAATCGATTTAGAACCTAACTATTAATTTTAGTTCGACAACAATTGTTGGGACCCGATCTCGAAACTAGACCCCAATTGAAAAACGGAAACGGAAACGAAGTGGCAGAAAGCAAAAACGAAAGCGAAATCGAATGGCTAAACGGAAAATGGAACGAAAGCAAAGCGAAACAAAGGAACGGATCGGAGCGAAATGAATCGGAAGCAAATTGAAAGCGAATCGAAACAAACGGTTCAATCGAACCGAAACAAATTTCCTACATCCGTAACATATAACTTCGAAAACTAAATTCGCGTAGCGTTGGAAACCCTAAGACAATCCCGGTTTAAACTAATCCAAATCGGTATAATTTTTTTTCTTTCTTTTTTCTTTCTTTTTCATTCTTATTCATCCATTTACAAAGTGGTCGAATCAAAATTATGGCAAAGGAAATGGATGAATTTTCCATTTAGAAAATTCATCCATTTCCTTTGCCATAATTTTCCATAATCTCAAATCACTAGATTTCTCTTAATCGTGCATATCTTAAACTCATCTTTAAAACTCTTATTCTAATTATCCCTTGCCATAAAAACGATCACATTTCTTATTCACAAACAAGCCATACATAATTTAACAAAAATTTGGGCAGCATAACGGCTGCATTTTTAACAAACCCAAACCTGCAAATGACTTAAACACACTTCTATAATTCCCAAAATCAAATCAAAACTCAGAATTATCGGACCTCCCATCCAGAATCCACATCACAACCAATCCCATTATCCATATCCACTTTCACATTCATTCACATTTAAAGTCACATTCATATCTCAATTTACTGTATCAATTTATAAATCAATCCAAACACAATCCAATAATATTCATGAATTTAATGCTTACAAAACCTTTATGGCATTTCAAGCCATATACAATACCAATAACCACAATCCAAAGTACACAATACCCAACAATTCTAAATTTCTCAGCAATAATCTAACTTAACAATAATACAATATGTACACATACAAACGGAAACCCTCATTTTCTTTCACCCGATCTTCTTCTTATCACCTGTGGATGGGAATGAAGGGGGGTGAGCTTATTGCTCGTGGATAACATGTTTATAAAGTGAAACATAAGCAAAAATCATTTTCTAAACTTTTTCCATTTAATAAAAAAAATCTCACAGTAGGAAATTATCGAAAGCTTACTTTTCGAACTTTTCAAATCATTCATAAACAATTTCCAAAATGTCATGGTTGCAAACCCACTTTCTCATTTCTCAATTTTCCAAAACTTTTCACAAATCATAAATAAAATCGAAACATGAATGCATCACATATAAATGCATCACAAATATAATCAAAATCAAAATCACATAACATATCAAACGGTTTGGGTCGGTCCAAAACAAAACGTACTGAACATTCCCACATAGCGGTCCTGTGCAGCCGTGAACAGAACGTACTACACCTTCCTGCATAACGGTCTGGTGTAGCCGTGAACTTATGGAAGTCCGAAGTCGGAGCTCCAGTGCCACTAGCAGGTAGGCGGGAGAAGCCTTTAAAAACGAGACAAGTGCACTGACTCAACTTATGGGACCTAACCAAACCTACATAACACATATCAACTTGAAATTCGTATTGCCCGAAGGCACATTTCAAAAAAACTTACTTTTTATGTCATGTCATAATCAAGCATAATGTGACACATATTTCACATATCAAAATTTTTCGAATCATTTGAACATAATGTCATTTCATAATGTCTCATATATCTCACAAATTCATATAACAAAATGCACAATCATAATTCAAACAAATTTCCTTCATAAATTCCACAATTGCAAAATCTCATAACCATTTTTCAAACATTCAAATCCAAAGGATTTTTAAACCTCAAGGTCAAAGAATACATCAATTTCTCATTCAAAACTAAGAAAGTAACAATTTTATCGATTTATCAAAATCATCCGAAACAATTGTAGCATTTTTTTTTCAATCATTCGAAAACAATGAATTTAGTAATTTATAAATCATTTCGAAATCAATTAATTTAAATCATTCGAAAACAATAATTTATAAACATTTTTCCTTTCTTGAATTTTCGAAATCACACAATTGACTTATAATTCAAAAAATAAACATATTACCCACCTCAAATCCTTGCTAGAAACTTGTCCATAGCTTCAAATTCTCCATTTCTTCCTTCTTTCCTCCAAATTAAAATTTCCTAAGCCATAATCATCCAAATTCAACATCACAAAAAGCATAATCACTAAAATTAACTATAGGAATCCCAAACTCATCATATTTTCAAGCTATCTAAACCAAATTTCTTTATCTAAATCAAATTTCTTTCATCAACATCCCAAAACCCTAAGCAAAAGGGATCTTAAAAATTGAAAATCCTAAAGAAACAAATCATGAATTTCATCCTATAATCATCTTTCCCATACTTTTCTTAAGCCAAAAGAACCAAAAGCCCCTTAAAAAAAATTAACAAATCAAAATCTCAATCTTACCCTTTTCCTTCTCCATTTTCGGATTTTTCTTGGCTTGGAAGGAAACTTTCATCATCTTCCATCTTTTTCCCTTGAATCTATGAAAAAATCATGCTTGAAGCCATGAAAATCGAAACCCTAATACCTTTCTTCTTCTTTCTTCTTCTCCACCTCCACCGAACATGCTCTCTTCTCCTTTCTTACTTTTCTTCTCTTGTTTTCCTCTTAAGTGTCGTGCTCCTCTTATGAAAAATGACAGCCCTCTTGTTTTATATTGCCATGTCATTTAATGAGTGACAAATGACCATATTACCCTTCCATATAAGCCTAAAACCTTAACTCTTTAAGTGATCTTCCAAAATTGCCCCTGAACTTTATTTCAATTCATACTTACTTTAGGACATTTTTCTCACCATCAAATTGAAGGAATTTGCCAAAACTTCCTTCTAAAGAAATGTCCCTCATTGTCTTAATTTCATAACGTCACCAAAATCATTTAAATTGGTGCACTACGTCAAAAATTATACTCCAAACATTTCGAACCTGTCTTATGCGAAAATATTTTCCAGCACTTTACTTCTATCCAAAAATTGACAATCTTAAAGACTAAATTGAAACTTGAGTCCTTCAGGACATTTGTAGCCCTATTTCTCTAGTTTAATCCAAATTAGGAATCACCTCATTTGGATGACTAGAGCAGAAATTATCGCCAAAATACTTTCAGCTCTTACTAATCCAAGACTGAACATTAAACCCAAATTTAATTCAGAAATTGAAAATCTTAGGGGCTAAATTGGAATTCCATTCCTTCATAAGACTTGTAGCCCCAAGTCTCTATTTTATTTTGCCTCAAGAATCAATTTAATCGAATCTCCACAGATTAAGAATTTCTCAAAAGACTGAACCATGTTCAGAAAATTTTCCAACTCACTTTGATTAACATCAATCACCCTCAATTTAATCTTAAAAAAAATCATAAATTTCCCATGAGGATGTAGATAATTGTCTTAGAAATCCAACGCTTCAAGAACCAAGTCAATCGGATGTCGGACGGAAAAGTTTTAAGCAAAAGATTGAGAGAGGGTCGGATTGGGAAAGAAATAACAAAAACAAAGGGAGTCAAAACGACATATAAATAACCGAAATTTCCAAAATTCATAACTCTTGATCTCGAACTCCAAATTTGGTATCAATAGAAAGCTCAAAGGAAGCTCTACAATTTTCATGAAGGACAGAAAAATCAATTTGGCCCTAAGGGAGTCAAAAATCCACTCAAAATTTCTGTCCACTAATGATCATGCCAAACAGTAACAGAAACTTCTAAAAATCATAACTTCCTATTCCATAGTCCAAACATTCCATACTTTGCATCAACGGAAAGATCAAAACATAATCTAAAACTTTCATGAAGCACTTAAAGGCAATCTCAACATCTAACTAGGTCAATTTCAATCAAAGTTTCTGCCCTTAAACATCAAGTCTAAACAATATCAAAACTTCAATCGATTATAACTTCTAATTCTGATATCGAAAAATTGCACACTTTATGGCGATAAAAAGCTGAGAATATAAGCTACAACTTTCATTAAGACCACTTACTCCAATTCAGACCATATTAGTACGGTGATTGGCCTCAAAGCACAATACTCGCAAACTTACCCTATGAACATTTTCCAAACACAAAGCAAAATACATTTAACTTCGAAAGATCATAACTTTCACTCCCGATATCGAAAAATATCATACTTTATGGCAACGGAAAGCTTTCAACAGAAGCTACAATTTTCATGAAGATAATTTTCACAAATTCTGCCTAAATCAAAAAGTCAAATCTCCATCTCCAAAAAGTCAAACCTTCATAATTCAAAAAATTCTCACACTTTTAATCTTTATTTCTTAATTTTCAACTTCCATTTCAATCAACTCATTCACTTTAACTTTCATAAGCCATACAAATCTATTCAAATCCCAAAGTTATCAAACTCAAACAATTCTTTTCTCATCAATTTCCTTTGAGTATAATTACATTTATAACACAAAACATATACTAAAACACTCATTCAAGTTCATTTAATATTTCTAATTTTTACTTAAAGATCGGGGTCCAACAACAAATCTCTCGAACCATCGAGGAAAGTGTTTTCCAACTTCTTTATTAATATCATCCTATGTGATGCCCGACATTATCTCACGTAACAATGTCTCGTATAATCTATATACATAACGACAATTTTCTGTGAGGAACAACACACAATGTATCATACAGAAATATTTTTTTTCAACTTACTGAATGAACGGAAGAACCTCTTCACAGTTCAACAAAATGTAACCATGTGCATCCTCAATTTCTTCCTCTGTTAACATTCTTCTTGTCCCACATCCATATGTTCGTCCAAAATAAGTAAAAACGGACAAGTTTCCATCAGCACCACTCGTTCCTCCCCCATCATCATTACGAGGAACTTTTCTTGCTCTTGTGTGCATATGCGGCTCAAAATAATGTCCACAAAATGTACTAGCCTCCTTCACTAAGTAAGCATTACATATAGAGCCTTCAACTCTAGCTTTGTTTTTAACATTTTTTTCAGGTGATGCAAATACCTATATTAGAGTAAAAGGTTAGCTTAATGAAGTATATAAAGCATGTCAAAATGGTTATTGCAATAATATTTGTTCAATTACCTCTCAAATGGATACATCCATCGATATTGCACTGGATCGGCTAACTTTGCCTCGTGTGCTAAATGCACATAAAGATGCTCCATACAGTCAAAGAAGCTTGGAGGAAAAATGCCTTCTAACTTGCACAAAATAACTGGAATTTCGGTTTCTAGTTTTTCCATTTCATCCAACTTGATTTCAACTGATGTTAAGCTTTTGAAAAACAAGCTTAACTCTGTTATAGCTTCTTATACCTTAGAAGGTAGCAACTCCCGAAATGCAATTGGGATTAGCTTTTGCATAGACACATGACAATCATGACTTTTCATCCCAAATAATTTGTACTTCTTGAGATCCACACACTTAGCCAAGTTTGAAATATAACCATCAGGAAACTTTAGACTTTTCATCCACTCACACAAAAGCTCCTTTTGTTTCTTGTCCAAATTGACACATGCTTTTGGATATTTACCGGTGCAAAGATCTTTATGTAACTTATTTCTTCTACAAAAAAGTTGCAAATCAGCTCTAGATTTTGCATTGTCTTTTGTCCTCCCTTCAATGTTCATAATGGTATTGAACAAGTTGTCAAAAATATTTTTCTCAATATGCATCACATCTAGATTATGATGTATCAAATTCATTTTCCAATATGGCAAATCCCAAAATATGCTTCGTTTTCTCCAACCAAAGTTTTGGCTAATGCTTATATTTACTTCATCGGCTTCAAATTCTGTTACTTTCAGCAAGCCTAATTCCTCATTCTCTTACAAAATCTCTTCACCAGCTTTTAGAGGAGGATGAAGTATTTTGACCATCCTATTTTTAATTAACTTGTGTTTATTGCAGCTAAACAGATGATCTGAAGGAAGAAATTTTCTGTGATTGTCAAACCAACATATTTTGCTTCTGTTTGGAAGACAAAACTCATCAGAATCATTGCCACAATAAGGACAAGCCAATTTTCCAGTTGTGCTCCATTCAGATAAAATTCTGTTTCAAAGAGACATCATATGTTTGGACATCATATTCCCAAACCTGCTGCAATTCAAATATTAATGGTTGTAAGAAAACATCTATTTTTTGCTTCAGATTTGTTGGCCCTGGCACAATCACTGTCAAGAACATATATGCCTCTTTCATACATATCCAAGGAGGCAAATTATATGGAGTAATTATAATTGGCCATGAAGAATATTGCTGCCCGGATTGACCAAAAAGTTGGAATCCATTCGTCGACAATCCCAACCAAACATTTCTACTTTCAACTGCAAAATCAAGATGAGTGCCATTAAAATGTTTCCATGCCAGTGCATCTGATAGATGACTCATTACTCCATCTTCCTATTCGTGTTCAGCATGACATCTCATGTGAGATGCAGTAACATTAGAAGTATAAACTATACTCAAATAATTCAACCATCAGGTGTTATCCTCAATAAATTGCATAATTATAAGTCTCCTCTACAATAAGATCATAAGTTAATACTAAAGAACACTTGTTTTAATTAAAAAACAGATGTCACATTTTATGATGATCCTATTGAAAATTCGGCAGAATTTCTCCTATATAATGGTCATCCCCCTTTTGAAATAAGGTTTCCCCTGCATGTAAAAATACACTTCTATATCGACCAGTAACTATAACTCAAATTAGGTCTCCAAACTACATGTCTATTATCAAATCAATCCATTAATAGGGACATTAAAATCCGACTATTTTTCGAATAAATAAAAGTTCAAGAATTACATCGCAACTTTAATTAACACTTAAATTAATAAGAGTTTATCAATTTAATATAAAGTTTAAAACAAAGTTAGGCTGTTATGTTTATCTCCCCCGATACATATTGTTTGTTCTTAATTTCCTCATTGCATTAATCTAAATAAATCTTCACAACCCCATTTGATAAGTTACATAATCCAAAATTGTACTCCGTGAGTTTGATCCGCTTTAGTTAGACTAATTATCAAACTCTTTATACTTAGGAAATAGATCAAAATATCTCCTAATCCTTAATAAACTTTTCATTATGAAATCCATAACTAATAGCTCAATTAAGATTAATTTCTAATATTCTCCCATTTGAGTAATAATAATTATCATTAGTTTGAGAAACAAACATTATCAAACGAATATGCCAATGTGTAATATAGTTACGTATACTTAATAACGATACCAACATGAATGACAAAATAAATTGTAGTAACATATAGTGATATCTTTATTATTTGATTGTGTTATGTATTATTATCGGCCTTCATTTCTCACTTGATGCTAAATTACAAAAGAAATTTCATCTATGAGATGAAAATCTTATATGCTCTTATGTCTTAAGAATAACCGTTTGTACTTTAACTATTCTTTTATATCATGAGACATGGAAATAAGACTTAATATTAACTTTGTATATGTCCCTATGCTTGTTTTGATTTAATTACTTAAGATTAACACATATTTTAAGAATGTGTATCTTTATGTTATGCTATGAAATAATGCATACAAAATAAAAACAATAATCTTTATTACTATGCAATGATGATGATCATATAAAAAAATGATGCAATTCAATTACATTAACTGAAAACTTATATTAGAGTAAAATTAAAAACTCGGCTGATAATTAGCGTAAAAGACTTAGGCATACTTATGTTAGTAACATGTACCTTATAAACATTAAGGCATAGTGCTTTAATTAGTGGATTAACCTTTAATTAGTGGATTAAACAACATATACTTATTCCTAATAATGTCTTATATAAGTTTTATAACAATCAAACATTTGACTTCTAAATGGTTAGAACTTTTGGTATTCTTATTGTTTTTACTAAGTTGCACTATTTAATTGTTATCACAATACAAATATATGGATATAAATTTTTAATCAACTAAAAAATTCCCCATTGAGAATTCTTCATCATTCAATTTGTGATGCATCTCCATAAAGTCAATATGTGTAGTTGAAGAGTTCACATTTTTCTATTTGACACTTTATAAGGTTTAGCATCATTTGCTAGCGTAAATATATATCCTGACTTGGCTTGGTGATATCTAAATATAATAAAATCTAAGTTCGTATAAACTATAAGGATAAGATTACCATCTTTTATATATGCTAGTATATAATTTTTTGTGCCATTTAAATACCTTAAAACTTGCTTGAATACATTATCTAATAGATTACTCCATTATAAGAACAAAACATAATAGAAAAAGTATAAAGTTTGTTAAATTTAATTCATCAACCTTTATCACACCACAACACAATTCTTAAACTGATGATATAAAAGATTATATTAAAATACATGAATTAGGTTAAATTACAATTTATAATGGGTCACAATTCTATTAAGTAGGCTTGAAAAACATTCACAAATGGGTTCAAAAACTTATAGTATGATTAATAATATAGCATCTATTCCAAAAAGATCAACTGTTACATGCATACATTTCATCGAACACTTGGTATGCTGAAAATTTTCATCCCTAACTATTAACAAAATCACAACATTTTCCATTATATACCATCATGCCCAGTAGTTTAGACAGTAAACCATCAAACAATAACAACTAAAACCAATGCAGCCAACCTATTGTCAAGAACTAACTCCAAATTTTGCAAAAAATTCATCCACGGACACCACACATCGATAGCAGATGGGGTCAGAGAAGACGGCCATACCTTGACGAAAACAACTGAAGAAGACGACTCCTTATGCCGGAGATGGAGCAGATCCATGGAGAATAGGCAGACGATGTCAGATGCGGGAGCGACAAGCGAAGGAGAGGAAACATGCGCGGCAGGTTGGGGGGGAAAAAGGGTTGCGTTTTAATTAAACCAAAACGACGTCGTTTGGTTTAAAACCCAAACGACTTTGTTTTGGTTTAGTTGGGGAAAATGTTTTAGTTAACCTAAATGACGTCATTTGGTTTAAATCCAAATGACATCGTTTTGGTTAACTAAAAATGTTCTACTATAGGTAAGAAACGACGTCGTTTGGGTTTAAACCAAACGATGTCATCTTAGTTAACTTAAAGTATTATGTTTTGGGACAAACGACATTGTCTTGGTTCCATACGACGTCGTTGTGGTATGCAAGAAAACGTTCTCCCTACACGAACAAAATGACATCGTTTTGTTTTTCAACCAAAAGCGACATTGTTTTGTTGCAATCAGAAACCTTGAACTTTTGAGTTGGGAAGATGACGCTTTTACCGATAGAAATTTTCGTCGCTAAACTACAATTTATCTTTTTCATTTTTTTGAAAATTTTACCGACCAATTCATGATATTTGTCAGTAATTACCAACAGTTTCTCTACCGTCGATAATATTCCGTCACTATTTTAGACTTTTCTTGTAGTGAATCTTGTTCGCCAAGAAATACAGATTCTCCTCTAAACTGGAAAAATGTCATTTATGTTCCCTCCAAAGGTAGTGGATACAAGTGGTAAATGTAGCTTTGTAGAGAGTTTCGTTAGGCATACCTTTTGTAAAGTTCCAAATGGCCCAAGTCAACGTATGATCCCATGTATAAGTATAGCCAAACCCTGGTACCATGTGCAAAATCTTGCTCCAGACTGCTATCGAATAAGGACATAGAAAAAAGAGATGGTCCTTGTCCTCAATAGCCCATCGAGCAATGTCATTGACTTTTAGTCTGAAGTTTTTTTTTACGCTAGCCAAGTTATAAAAGAGGCTTTAGGGTGAATGGCCTTGACCATAAGAGAGAAGACCAAGGATCTGCTTCTAATCCTTGAGTAAGTATCTTATGGCAAGATTTATTGAAAAATTAACCATTTAGCTATGGAGACCAAACAATGGAGTCACCCATCTACACATTCTCTAAGCTATGGAGATGTTAAGCCAAATCATTAAAGCCTCTAAAATTCCCCCTCCATTGACCATTGATAATCAAAGTTGAGACTTTAAGAGTAAGAGGAATTATATTTGTTAAGTATTATACATAAGGATTGAGAAAAATGGGGTTCAGGTTGAGCCAGTAATCACATTGCCAATTCTATGCTTAATATAAGGATAAAAAAAATCCCTCAACTTTATCATTTGAGTGAGAATCTAAGAAAACTCTCGAGTACAAGGGATTTGCCAAAAATTTGCACCTGTGATGTGATACTTATGGATCCACTTAACCCAGAGGGTGTCATGATTAGTATAGAGTCTCTAGACCCTTTTACCCATTATCACTTTCTATGTAGTAGAGATGGAAACAATTCTGAGGCCCTCAAACTTTTTCGAAATGACCACTTCACTTCATTTTACCTTCGCATTCTATGTATGTTCAGACTTGTCAGAAGATAAAAAAAGTTTTAATGATTTGGTCAATCTCCTTAAGCACTTTTTCTTGGAAACACCATATGAGTCGTCCAGTATAGATGCAAGCTACCAACCAAGATCCTCTGTCCAGTTTTTATGGTGTCTTATTGTGTCCAGTGAATCCTAACCATTTATTTATGCGGGTCCCACATTTATTCATAAATAAATGGCTAAGATTCACTGGACACAATAAGACACCATAAAATTGGACAGAGGAATTGGACTCGCAAGCTATCTAGTACAGAAATGATAAGTGTGAGACGAGCAATATAGGATAGGAATCTATTTTTCCATGCATTCATTCTAGCCTTGATTTTTTCTATAAGGGGCAAGCAATCATTGTATTTTAGTTTGGAGGAGGTAATCGCCATGCCCAAGTAAGTAAATGGGGTAGAATGTTAAGGAAGCCTCACAATCCCCAGTATATCAGTAATGTTCCTAACATCTGCAAAGAGGCAAATACAACTCTTTTTAGAGTTATGTTGAAGACTATACCAATTAGCAAATAATTCCAGAACTTGCATCATCATAGTCAAAGAGTAAGGATCAGCACCACAAAGAATTAAAAGATCATCTGCATACAGTAGGAGGGAGAGATTGAGAGCGCTACATTTATAGTGGTACTTAAAACTACGATTGCAAGATATCAGTGCAAATGTTAGTCGAGAAAACCTTTCCATGACAAGAGTGAATAGATACGGAGACAAAGGATCCCCTTATTGAATTCCTTTAGCAATCTGAATAGATTTGTTGAGTATCCCATTCACTAAGATACTCAAAGATGGGGTTTGAATGCATAACATTATCTATTGAATAAATTGATAAGGCAATTGCAAAGCTTCCAGACAAATACAAATAAATCACCAACTTACAGTATCAAAAGTCTTATAAAAATCAATCTTGATATGACAACTTTTGGGATTCTTGCATGAATTGTAGTCCATTAGTAATTCCTGAAGTAAAAGAATGTTGCCACCAATATTGCGATATGGAAGGAAAGCTCCTTGAGCTGGGTTGATGACACTTCAATTGGCTCTCTTAAGTCTTTTAGCAAAGAGCTTGGAAATCACTTTATAAATGATGTTATACCAAGAGATGGGACAATAACCATTCATGCTCTAAGGATGGTGTTTCTTAGGTACCAAGCAGATAAAAGTCCGATTGATCTCCTCGAGCATTTTAACGGTTGCAGAAAATTCCAACACTACATCAACGAACAACTTACTAGTGATGTCCCAAGTGCTTTAAAAGAAGAGTGTTGAGAAGCCATCCGGACCAGGGGATTTAGAAGGATGCATCCTGAAAAGAACCATCTTCACATCTTAAGTAGTAATATGGGAAACCAGAAAATCTTGGAGTTCTTAATCAACCGGACAATTAAATAGTTGCAAACTATTTGGACTTAGGTCTATGGTTCAGAAAGTCTTAATTGGCAATATCCTGAAGATGGTTCTAGCCAGTGAATTCCCTTCCTGAACTGTCCCAAAATATGTTGATCCTATTAACATTCTTCTTGGTAAGTTGTGAGGAATGGAAATTTTTTCAATTAGTATCCCCCTCTTTCAGCCAATTCAGTCGGGCTTTTTGTTTGAGAATGGAATTCTCCAAGTTAAGAGCTTCCTGATACTTTTGGAGGCATTGAATTTCCACAAATCTGAGAACAGGATCATGTAGAGAGTCATAGCAATCTCTCTGAGCTTGTGTGAGCTTCTCTTTAAGAGATACAAGGGCTTGGTGCTTATGAGATAAGAACCCTTTTAGGGCTATTTTTACCATCTTGAGCTTCTGTATGAACTGAAAGGTTGTACAACTAGCTACCTCAATATTCCAACAACAAGCAATGACATCCATAAATCTAACAATTTGTATTAATCCATTGAAGAATCGAAAAGGCGAACCTGTTGTTCAATGAACTGTCAACCTTAGGATCAACATGTACGAATGATTCGAAGATAGATTCTCTAAAATGGACATAAGAATAGGGGAACTGGTGCAACCAAGTCGAGTTGACTAGACAATGGTCCAATTTCTTCCTAATGAGCAAGTTTCCTTATTGAAAGTTAGTCCATGTCAATAATCGTCCAGTAAATGTATGATCTACCAAATCCATCCGAGTGAGAAAAGAGGATAGTTCTTTGGTTAAACCAAGATTAAATAACCTTCCCCCTTCAATCTCATACGAATTTAAAGAACAATTATAATCTCCCACAACAAGCCAAGAGTTAGCAATATTTAGCTGAATAAGTGCTAGATCATTCCATAACTTGGTTCTTTGGAAGCTAAAATTAGAAAAAAAAATATACAAGAGACAGCTCAAACACATCTATACTACCTCATATCTGACATTGTAAATGCAACATTTGATCGAATTCTGGCTTGACTTAAACTTCAATTATATCTGTGTTGAATAGGTAGATAGTTCAGCCATTGTATTGTGAGTTATGGTTAGGAAAAACTTGCCATTCAGCACCTAAAAACTTAATACCAAAAAGGGAGAGGGGATCTTTTATTTTGATTTCTTGAAGGCCTAGCAAACAAGGCTTCCTCTCCCTCACTAACTCCACCAACAACTTCTTTTGGGGTCATTAAGCCCCCTAATGTTCCACACAAAGACTGGCATTGATGGGGGAAGTCCCCATATACTTCGAATTTTGCTTACGCTTCCTTGAGGATTTCCTATTATTAGATTAAGAGTAAGATTGAGCAAAAATCGAACAATTGACAAAGATTTGCAATAAAAAATTGTAGAGGAGAAAGAAAATTGAAGACGAGTTTTGATAATAATGGTTTTTGTTTTGAAATGTCTTGTTAAATATAGTTTGACTTTTCAATGATCCAATGAGAAACTTTACCAAGATAATAATGGTAAATTTTTTGGATTGATTAAGATGATTGCTGAATTTGATTCAAGAATACAAGATCATATTAGACATATTTAAAATAATAAAATTCATCATCATTATCTTGGTCACAAAATTGAAAATGAGTTTATCTGTAGTGCTAGAAGTTCTATCATAAGGATCATTAAAGAGGCAAAACACTTTTATATTATTCTTCATTGTACCCCATATTTGAGTCATCATGAACAAATGAGTCTATTAGTCTGATGTGTGAATATGTCAAATGAAAAAATAAAAATAGACGAGTACTTTTTAGAGTTCTTAAAGGTAGATGATAAATCTGGATTGAGACTTTTCAATAAATTATTAAATTCATTTAAGTCTCTTGATCCTAATTTTCATAATATAAGGGTCAAGGTTATGACAATGGTTCTAATATGAAGGAAAAATACTAAGGAGTTCAAAAGCAATTATTTGAAATAAATTCGACAGCATTATATATGTCATGTGCTTGTCATAATCTTAATCTTAATATTAGGGGTATGACACATTCTTATGCTAAAGTTGTTTCATTTTTGGGATTTATGCAATACATATATGCATTATTTTCAATTTCTTCTAAAAGGTGGAAAGTTTTACTTGATAATATTTTGGGCTTAACCATGAAATCATTATCTAACACTCATTGAGAGAGTAGAATAAAAAGTGTTAAAGCTCAAGCTCCTCAAATAAGATTGGCTTTGATGGAATTATCTAGATTTGTGATAATGCTAAGTCAAAAAGCGAAGTAGAAAGTTTGATTAATGTATTTGAGAGTTTTGAGTTTTTACTTGGTATGGATATTTGGTATGATATTTTGTTTACTTTTAATATGGTGGGTAAAAATTTGTAGTCTAAATCTATGTCCATTAATGCTACCATATAGCAATTTGAAAGTGTGATGGTATTTTTTGAGAATTCTAGAAACGGAGGGTTTGTCTCTAGTATGAATATTGCCAAAAGTCTTGCACATGAGATGAATATAGAGCCTATATTTCTAACTAACGTTGTATTATTAGGAAAAGACAATTTGATAAAAATAATCATAACAGAGAAGCACAATCAGCTGATGTTCCTTTAAAGTTAGTTACTTTTTAGTTATTGTGGATATGGCAATTGCTTCGTTGAAGAATATATTTGAACAATTAACGACATTTGAAAGTAATTTTAGATTCATATTTGATTCAAAAAAAGTTGAGATCGTTAGATGATAATGAACTAAGAGAATATTACACAAATTTTACAACTATTTTTCTCATAATAATGAGTCATATGTGGATTTAGATGACTTTTTTTTTAATTTAAAGTGTTGCAAATGACTTTGACAAATGAGTTAATGTCATCAGTTGAAATTCTTAAATTTGTTAAAGCTGTAGATTATTATCCAAATGTTTCAATTGCTTATCGGAGTTTATTGATTGTACTTATAATATCAGTTGAGATAATTTTTTCAAAGTTAAAATTATTGAAAACCTACTTGTGATCATTAATGTCACAAGAAATATTGAATGGTTTAGTTATTTTATGTATCGAGAAGGATATGTTGGATGATATTGATCTTGATACTATTATTAATAATTTTGCATCTAGAAATGTGAAAGAAATTATTTTTCATAATCATCTGTGTGCTTATTAGCACAATTTTCTTAGTGTTTTGCAATATGAGATTGTTGTTCGGTTGCTGCTACTATTATTTGTTATTGTTGTTACTATTTTTGGTAATTTTATTGACGTTGACATTTGCATGATATTAGTTGTTGTTATGATCATTTAGTGTTTTGTTGAATATGGAGACTTGTGACTTGAATCACTAATGTATAAATATTAAATTTTAATAACAAAATTATGCTTTTAAAGTTTTCATATTTGCATATTGCCAATTCATTGGGATCCTTCTTTTTTACTTTATTCTAGCCTATAAAATGTTAGGAATGACCAGTGGGTTGTGGGTTGATGGAAACGCATTTATGCAGCTCATCGGGTTAATGGTTCTTGCTTTGCTTAATTTAGTGTGACAAATACAGAAGGAGGCTGGAAAAGCGTATTTATATTCCACTTCCAAATTTTGAGAGTCGTAAAGCACTTATCAACGTTGACTTGAAAACTGTTGAGGTATGTTTGCTAACCCTGCGTTTGGATAGTGTCCCCGGGGACGGGGACATTGGACAGGACCAAAAAATCCTTCCCCCATAAGCGTTTGCTTCGTGTCCTTGAGTTTATGTCTCCTGTCTCCGGAGGACAGGGACATGAATTTCTGTCTCTCCCAAAAAGGGAGGACAGGGACAACATGTCCTTGTCTCCGCGACTTAACCATCTGCTCTTTACTCATTTGCCCTACACGACTCCAGTAAACGTTTTCTGCCCTGACTCTGGCTCTCCCCCATGTAGTAACCTATGTAATTTTCTCATGATTTATTGAAAGTGTTTCATTGATCATTTCGAGCAATGTACAGAACTGGACAGTTTTGGTGAAAATTGTTGGGACTGTTTTGCTTGACTTGATTGCTTGTGCTTTTTCCATTCCAATGCCTTGTAGCATTTTTAATGTGATTGAAAATGTGTTATCTTGATGTAGTATGAATGCCAAAGTGAATTGCTTGAAGTTGCTTGTCCTAGAATTTTTGGATGCCATATAGGTCACCTTTGTATCTCGTTAGTATATTTCATTATCTTGTTTGTTTTGGCCGTCATAATTTTTTATG
>JANZXV010000008.1:25392638-25408597 GCA_027576455.1 Erythroxylum roigii
CTTTGTACATTTGATGGGTAGTCCGGTTGAGTCGGGGAGTGGTTTTGGGGTGCGCAATGTCCTGGAGTTTTCTCCGAGTCTACAAAGGTTGGAGAGTCTAGATGCCCCAGTTTCGGCTTCCCAGGTGAAGGAGGCATTGTTTCGTCTTAATGAGTCCAAAGCACTTGGCCCGAATGGTTTTTCAGCTGGGTTTTTCGAACACACCTGGAGCATCACTGGTCAGCTGTTCACAGAGGCGGTACTGGAGTTTTTTGTTTCAGGTAAATTGCTCCACGAAATAAACCACACTTATATTTGTTTGATTCCTTAAAAGGAGAGACCGGAGAGGATTATGGACTATCGCCCCATTTCGTGCTGCAATACGATGTACAAGGTCATAACTTCTATATTGGCGGGGCGTTTAAAGGATGTTTTGGCTGATGTAGTAAGTCCTGCTCAAGGGGCGTTTCTTCCTTCCAGAAATATTGGTGACAATATTTTGTTATTGCAGGAGTTGTTAGGGGAGTATCAGTCCGGTAAGAAGCTTCATAGTTGCGCCTTGAAGATCGATCTATATAAATCCTACGATACGATTGGGTGGAGTTACTTGTGGGAATGCTTGCAGGGGATTGGCTTGCCCGCCAAGTTCTGTCATTGGATTCTGCAATGTATCTAAACTCCCTCGTTGAGTGTTCTGATTAATGGGATTCCTACGCAGCCCATTCGGATTCGTAGAGGTCTTAGGCAAGGGGATCCTTTATCCCCTTACCTATTCACGTTAGCTATGGAGGGCTTTTCTAGGTTGATTAATACCATGGTGCAATGTAATGGGCTCTTTCGGTACCATCATCTCTGTCGAGAACTGAAGTTGTCTCACCTTATGTATGTGGATGATCTTATTTTACTATGCAAAGCTGATTCACATGTGCTCGGAATGATGCTAAACCTGCTAGACACCTTTTCCAGCTGGTCGGGCATGAGGATGAACTGTCAGAAGAGAAGTATCTACATTTCAGGTGATGTTCCTAATCGTAAGTAGTTAAGTGCTTTGGTGGGGCTGCCCTTTCATAGTCTTCCTTTAAGATACTTAGGCGTGCCAATCACATTCGGTAAACCCAGGTATTTGGAATTTCTTCCTTTGTTGGAAAAATTGAAGAAGCGCATTAATGCTTGGCAGAATCAGTTTCTTTCCTTTGTTGCGAGGGTTAGCTTAATTATTTCTGTGTTGAATAGTATGCATGTGCATTGGGCTACTCATATTATCCTTTCGAAGAGGGTTATTAAAGAAATAGAGAGGATTTTGAAGACTTTCTTATGGACGGGCAAACATGATAAATGTAACGGAGCTAAAGTCAAGTGGTGCGAGATTGTCAAACCTAAGTGGCACGGAGGTTTGGGCATCATCTCGATAACCCAGCTGCAACGCGTGTTGCTTATGAAGCGCATTTGGAGATTATTTGTGGATCGTGAAGCATTGTGGGTTAAGTGGATTCAGATTTTTCGGCTCAAGAGACAGAGTTTCTGGCAACTTTCAGTGAGTTCTGAGCTCTCCTGGATTTTTAAGGGTCTGTTGCTAGCTAGAGATTTGGTGTATCCAGTCATTAAGTGCAGGTTAGGCGATGGGGCTAGTGTGAACTTCTGGTTCGATAACTGGCATGCCTCTAGTCCTCTTTGGTTGCGTCCAGACCTGGTCGATTTCAAACTTCGAATACCCAAGATGGAGTCGGTGGCAGGGGTGGTTCGGGCTAGGGAGAGATGGAGCAAATGTAGGTATGGACATGTGTTGGAGTCGGTTTTAGATGGTGTTAGGCTTGGTCATGCTCCGGATGGGTGGTTATGGTCAGTCAACCCTGCCGGGTCTTTTACCACACATTCAGCACATGCAATTGGTCGGGAAAGGATAGCAGTGATTCCTTGAGTTCCTTCAAGCAAAATACATTCCGATTAAATTCCGAAACTTATCGGAAAAGTCGAAACATTCAAGAATCGACAAATCGATAACGAAATCTTAAACCTAACCTACCCATAGCTCATTTAAACTAGAACAACCCAACCCTAACTCAGAAAATCATAAAAACCCATAGATCTCACCTTTCTCTCAAACTTTACACAAACCCTAACCTCCATCTCCACCATTTTCGAATCTAGCACAAGAGAAGTTAGAAACTTACCTCACCACTTGCTTTCTCTTCCCTTTTTCTTCACTTTTCTCCTTCTCCACAACCTTGGATCGATCTCCCTTCTCTTCTTCTCTCTTGGCCGACTCTTCTCCCCTCTCCCTTCTATTTTCACGTTTTGTTCTTCTTTCTTCTTATGTTTCATACGACACTCACTTCCTTTCTCTTCTTTTCTACTTATTTCATTTAACTTATTTCTTTTATATCTAACTTACTTAAGCATCCCTCTCCCAAAACTATGTAGTTTTGGTTCCCTCTTTTCTAAACTAATGGGCTCTCTTCCTTTTCAAGCCCACTAAACCCTTTAATCCATCCATTTCCACTAACTCTAAGGCCCACTCTTCCAAAGCCCAATTTTAATAATCTAACAATTTAGTCTAATTTCAAATTTCTAAATACTACCAAAAATAAATAAGACTTAATAAATGAGACTTAAAACAATTAAAACAAAATTAAGAAATAAACTAGAGAATAACAAATAAATAAATAAAATAAAATAAAAAGAAAAATTTTCGGGACCCAACATTATGATTTAGGGTTTAATGATTAGGTGTCGAGAGAGGATAATCAACCTTTCGAAATTCTAAGACTGATACCAATTAACTCAAAAGTAATTAAGTTAGCAATTGACGATAGAATGAATCCCCTCTTCTCATGATTAGTTAATCTTGTCTTCTGCGATTTCTTGATTGGTAAATGGTTGTGCCATATTTTGATTTCCTTGTGTTAATTTTAGAACTTCAATTTCAATCAATTCCTAATCGATTGTTTAATTTTCTATTTTAGTTTTTATTTTAATTTGTTTCACATTTGTTATAATCATAGATAACATTAGGATTCAATTAGTTCACTAATTCCTTCAGGGATCAACACCTCAATTATTATCCTTTATGACCCGTACACTTGAGAATTATTAAAGGTTTCATAAAAGTAAAATTTGATCAACATTAAGCTTAGTTTAGCCACAAAGACTAAATAAATGAGATATTTTTAATTTTTAGAATTAAACAATATATTTAATTAAGCTTAGTTCAGGCTTGAATAGGCTCCGGACTAGACACAAATCCCAACATAAAATTTTGGCCAAAGCCCGGTCCAACCCATTGCACCCCTAGTGCTACAAAGTAGATAATTGGTGTCGAAGCTTGGAGAACCTTGCATTGTGAAAATCTAGAAGCTACTTTAGAGCTAACTGAGGAGATGGAAATGAATCATTACTAGTGGAAATCAACATAAGGAAGGCAATCAACCCACTATGTTTACAAAATATGGATGCCGCCATCACTTTAGTAGCTCAACTAGAATCTTTAATAAGAAATTTAGATATCCTAAATGTAATTAAAGAAAGTTTTAGAAACAAATATAGTAATAAATATTGCCAAGTTGGAATTAATTTAGTTGGGACTACTGAACAAGTTGACTACTGGGCTATTTGCAACCTCAAGCACACCCCTATAATAATGCATACAATACAAAGTGGAAAAATCATTTAAATCTCCCATAGGATAATCATATAATTTAAGAGAAACCTCCTCCACTTGGTATTATGAGTCGCATCAAAAGAAGAAATGAGCTTACAAGAATTACTAAAACTATATACCTATATACGAAGCTCAATTTCAAAATCAAGAGGCTTTAGATCTTAACCTCAAAAATATATTTGTCAGTTAGCTAACTTGATAACTAAGAGATCTTAAGGGTCATTACCTAATAACACATTATATGATTCTAGGGATTATAAGAGGGTGACCACTTAGAGGAGTGAAGAGGAGTTGACTAATGATAAGAAAGAGGAAGTTAAGAGAGAGGGGGTTGTTATTAGGAAACAAATAGATACGTAAAATGAGAAAAATTTTCATATATCAAATAAGATAAACTATTCTTTCTCATATTACAATTCATACTATTGTACTAACGTGATAGAAACTAACACCTATGATCCTTTTCAAAATATATTCAAGTAGATGAAGGGTCACAAGAAGGTATAGATGGAAGCAATATCAAATTTTAAGGGAAAAAAACCTTCACGTGAAATTGACAAAGTTTTGAAGGAGGAGGGTTTAAAATCCTTCTTGCCACCTCACTAAGATTATAGTTTAATTAAAAGACTCTAAAGAAATGCTTATTTAGAGGCAACTCAATACTTTACTTTTATACACTTTATGTTCACTAACTTAAAGTACTTCATTAGTAGATGTTTCTATTTAAATTTATTTTATATGTTTGTTTTATTTTATTTATTGTGTCTTTTTTGTTTTATGTGTTTGACATTTTATTATTTGTTTATTTTCTAGTGTAGGTCCCTTATCTTAATGTCATGAACGTAATCCATAGAAAAGTAACATTTTAGGACAAGGCATAGAGAAGTTTTGTAAATCTTAATGATTCAACTTTCTTCAACCTTTCAACCTTTTACATGCTTCCACTAGTTTATTTTATGTTCTATATATGCTTAAACTGAGGATAATGTATACATTAATTACAGGGTAATAATTACTATAGGCCTTAGTTTGTTTGTTGCATTTAATCCACATACATTTAACTTGATAAGTGAAAGTTATAGAAGATTGAAGTAATTTAGTTTATCTATTAAAAGTGACATTTTCTTGTGATTTGATTGCATTAAGTCAATAGATATGATCATTGATGACTAGGTTAGTTAAAACTTGATTGAATAGTTTTTAAAAGGATGCTTAGATTGAACAAAGAGCTTATTGTATGATTTAGACACAATTTGAGTTTTGAGGTTGGGTTATTGAGTGGATGATTAATCCATATTGATTGTGAATTATGTAAGAAATTGAATAAAAATGAACACTAATAAATTGTACTCCAAAATTTTTTATTTAAGTAATAGGTCAGAGTTATAAGTTGCGCTAGTAGCTAATTGAACTTGTGATTTGATCGAGCAATCATAGATATTTATGACAAAATACTTAATTCTCATGTAAAAAGGTCAAGAAGATATTTCATCCAAGCCAGTCATACTTGTTATATTATATTAAGAAAAGAAAGAAAACTTAAAGTAAAAATACATTACATATATGAGTTGAAGTTGTTTTCCTCTTTTATGTTCACTTTTATATATGAGGTGAAGTTCTTTGAATTAAATGGAATTTGAAAGATTATTTAGTTAAGTTAAAATTGAATTATAAGTTGGTGTAACTACCTAAAGATCTAGGTGAATGATGAATGGGATGGTGGGACTAATAATGATGATATTTGACCACTTTGAATAAATGTTTACATTCCTAGAATCTAACCTATATAGACTAGTGTTTTTAGGATCAATTTGCTTATGAATAAGCAAAACTTAAGTATAAGAGT
The DNA here is from genome assembly GCA_027576455.1 of Erythroxylum roigii. Classification (NCBI taxonomy): domain Eukaryota; kingdom Viridiplantae; phylum Streptophyta; class Magnoliopsida; order Malpighiales; family Erythroxylaceae; genus Erythroxylum; species Erythroxylum roigii. Next base: position 25,398,122 of record JANZXV010000008.1, read on the forward strand.
ATTTGATATACCTAGAAATGCATATGTTTTCTTTAGTTTTTAAATATATCTTCAGACTTAAATTACACTAGTTTAATTGATTTTGCTATGTTTTAGGTAATTGTTTAATATGTTAACTTTGGATAAGTTTTTGATTAAAATTAAAGAGTTCTGTAAGGAAAGAAGAAATCTCAATTTATGGTTGAAACAAGACCATATGCCAAGCTGCAACTCTCTTAGACCACTTGGAAATGAAGACAAAGCCAAATATATAGCCTCGAGAGAAATTGTGTGATAGAGAAAATATCAAAAAAGATGGTTTTATATAATTTTATGTCTCAACCTATGTTACCCCTGAGAAAAATTATAGAACAATAAATAGCCTGTACATAGGCATATTAAAGCTCATTTCCCTCTCCAGAAAGATTTGCAAGATAACTATGACTATGCTTAGTAAATTAGTCATAATGTACTCACCTAAATTTCAATTGAGATTATTCAAGATGCAATGGAAAGCTAAGAAATATATCTGTAACTTTAGTGTTTTGAGTTTTAGAGATATACATAAGTTGTGACATAAATGGGAAAGCTTATTTAAATAACACAAAAATTATATTTTTTGGAGTCTTTTTCATATTCTTTCATTTTAAACTTTGGATTAGTTGCCAATAAAGGGAAGAAAAAAAACTAAAGAAACCCTAGTTGTTGCCTAGATAAGAAGGAACCCTAATTACTTTCCTTTTATTGTACATTGATTTATTCTAATTTATCAAGCACTTTTTTATTTCTACAAAATGTTTTTTATTCTTCTTAATGCTAACTTTATTATGTTGGCGATTAGATCAGATCCTAATTAATGTATCGGTGATTTGAGAGAACATGTATAGGAGTGGACTAGGGCTTCAATATTAAGAGTTAGGATTAAATGTTTTAGTAAATTTCATGAATCTTAATATGTTCTTAGATGTTTCAATTGAATAAAATTATTGGTTAATCAACTTAAAAATATGTAGTTATACCTTAAGTGAGAACAATTTCATTTGTTAGAAAATTTTGTGTGCATCAATAAAACATTCTTAATAAATTGAATTATAAATACAACAATCATCCTATAGTGAGTGCTTATCTAGATGACATTTGTATATGTTTTTGACTCTCGATTACATTAGTAGTTGTTTATTCTTTCTACGTTTAGGCTTAATTACAATTTTAGATTTAATTAATTATCATATCAAGATGAATCCTCTTATTTTAATTGATTTAAGGAATAGTACAAGAGTTTATTGAATTCCTATCACTTCTTTGTTGGGTTAATATTCTATTCTCCACTATATTATTCTTAAACAATATGTTCACTTGCATTAAGTTATGAGTAATATTTTGTGATAGAAAAAACATTAGTAGAAACAATTCAACAATAGGTGATCATATGCAAAGAATTGTTAAATAAATAAAAGATAACTTAATCAAATTGAACGTAATTGCAAAGTTTGAGAAGATTAAATATAATTTAACAACTAATAATTAATATTAGATATTGAATCTTATAGCTAGGTACCTAATTGACGATTAATTAGTAGAAGATTTAATCCTTAATATAAATAGACGTAGACTCTACAAAAGTTAGCTCCCTGGACATACCATTTTCAACATTATTTACAGAGTTTTTCCCAACTTATTTGTTTAAATGTTTTAAAGACTAAACAATTGTATAATTATGGTGATTTGTTGTTGACTTATCTCAAAAATCAATTCTTGTGGAGAAATACCATAGTATAAGACCTATAAACACCTGATTTTTAAAATAACGTTCGTCCCTTGCCCATGGTCAACAAGGATTGTATACAGAAGGGTGAAAGACCTGCACCCACCTCCATGATTGCCGGGCAAAGTACAAAACACCAATATTTAATTGACTACCTAGAATTAGTCCAGTGCATTATATTTATAGTTTCCTCCACTGCATCCATGACATCCAAAGGGAACATTTTCCAAAATGGGTCGAGTCCAAAAATCATTTCTTCACATGCTTATACGCATAAAAACGAACCCAAGCTAGCTCTGATATTCCATGCAAATGATTCCTACATTAGAATCAATGATACTAGCAATTAATGGTTAATATATAACCTTCTAGTCCTTTAATCAGGTCATACAGATAGACCAACAAGTTGTTTAATTATAGAATTCTCTGTATTAGCCTACGTCTAACAGAGAAGGAATTAGGAGAATTCAGAGACAACAATGGAGAGATTTGATTAATGATCAACGAGAAGTCCCAGATTTAAATATCCAAAAGCAACTAAGCTGCGATTGAACAACTCCAAACAGCTTCGGAAAGGGAAATCAAAGGCTCATCTTAACGAAGATAAGTTTTTTTCTTGCGACAGATCCAAAAAAAATTAATTTATGCAAAGGTGCGAACTGTTTCGACTGATGCAAGAAATCTGTGAAACAGTGAGAAACTATGGAACTAGTGGACGAGGATTGGGGTATAAGATGCCAAAACCATCAAACAGTGGTAATAACTGAAACAAAATTAACCTCATGCTTCTGTTCTACTTGTAGAACATACTGATAAAATTTAGGCTACAAAACTCATACATAAGTATATATTAAGTACGAGAGAGGGAGAGAGAGGGAGAGAGAGTTGTGGGGTGACAGATAGAGAGTGAGCACGCAGAGTTTCAGGCATGAATCAAACATGCAAGAAAGTACCATGTGTGCTCACTCTCTTCTGTCACCTCCCTTACTCTTGCAATTTTGGCGATGACATTAGGGAAATTTGCACCGGTCGAAAACGAAACTCTTTTATGCTAGTAGCCTCTAACTAGTTATAAGAGCATATGAACTTGTTCCATGGGCATGGAACCTGTATAGTAGTTCTCTCAATGTATCTGCTATATGTTGTGTCTTCAACAGAAGATGTGTAGGGCTTTTATAGGTGCGAAAGAGGGCAGTTGCCTCACGTATGGAATAAATGTCAATGTTACACTTGTTCACTGGCAAATATTATATTGGCAAGATTACGAAGATAGAGACGGAGAGAAAAAGTAAAGTCCAAAGTCGCATTTGCTTTTGATTTCTCTCATTCGTCGGCTCTCTTTCAACCCTAACCACACACATTTATTCAGTTACTGTTACCGATGCGTCTTGTAATTCTAAATCTCAAACCCTCCAATCCGCAGGCTAGATCTCTCTTTTGTCATCAGCTTCATATCTTAATCCTATCTCTTCCCATGCTCTGCCTCATCAATCTTGTCTTCTATATTTAATTGCTTTCACCAGAAGATAATTTGGATTTTTCATGTTTCCGACTGTAGAGTGTGTGAGTATCAAGACTGGTTTGCAGAAGAGATATTGATACTATCCCAATTCCTGTGACACAATTTGGTCTTATTTCTTTTAACATTTGAAAGGACCGAATAATAATTACCTGGCCTACTAGTTGGCATTATTTGCTTTGTTGAATAATAAAGTTTTAAATAGAAGATTGTTGAATTCAGGATATGGCTATAATCAATCTAATGTATGGGATCAAGGTTTTAAATTTGATGATGATTTATGTGCAGTACTACAGTACAGTACCTGGTACACTCTCAATTTAGTGTTTAGAACCTTAACTCAGATTGAGATAACTGTGACTCACAATTGCTGTGCATCTAAAGAGTTATCGAGATTAATGATGATGTTGCATATTCTTATCATACCTATTTTTCCATCTTTAATTAATAGTACCGCGCAGTACTTTTCTTCTAAACAGTAAGTATACACATGCGTAATATATCATATCATCCTGCAAATAAATTAGTTCTACTTTGATTTTTGTTTACAGGAATAGTCAAGAATTGCAAACATTAATTGATGTCTAATGATCACCATGAATGAATATTAAATGCTGGTAAGATTCAATTTGACGTGTCATCAAATAGGTCAATACACAAATCTATACAAGATCCAGGAAGTATTTGATTGGGATGTAGAGGTAGCTAGGTTGGTAGAAGGCTTAGGTTGTAAATTGTTGGTATTACGTTGGAATTTTGGTGAAGGGCATTGAGGAGCAATGTGACCAAGACCATTGCAATTATGACAGGTCAGATGACTATAATCAGTTGATGAGCGAGGAGTGAAATTGTTACGAGTGCCACCACAGGTTGAGCGGTCACCACAACCACCATGGCCAGTATGTGCTCCTTTAGAAGTACCAAATGCAAGAAGTGTTGTTGTTGCACTATCAAAAATAGATGAATCACCGGCAAGTGAAGCCTCTTCACTTAGGAGGCGTCCATATAGATCATCAAATGAAACAACATCAAGTCTATTTTCAAGAGACCTAACAAATGGACGATAGATAAGGCCAAGGCCATTTGTGATAACCTGAACAAGATCATCCTTAGAGACAGGACTTTGTAATGCAGCTAGCTGGTCGTACATTGCCTTGGCACGTTGAGTATAAGTAGCAATAGTCCCTTTGTTGTCCTTTTTTAGCCTATAAAAATTGGACTTGATGGTTCTAATTTGTGCTTTAGAACCAGATGCATAAGCGGAAGACAGTTTTTGCCATGCTTGTCATGCAGTTGAAGCACCAATAACTTGTGGAATGAAATTTTCTTAAATAGATGCAATAATCCAGCTAAGGACAAGCTGGTCCCGTTGAAACCAAAATAAAAAATCAGGACTGGGCAGATCATTGTCAAGGGTACGTGAAGGAGCTATTGTAGTCCCATCGAAATGTTTTGCCTAGTCATAACTGTGAAGTAAAGGCATAAATTGAGCTTGCCATAACAAATAATTCGTGGAGTTGAGTTTGATAGGCAATTGGGTAACAACATTTGGTAAAGAGGACATCGAGAGTTAAGATGCACTAGAAGAAACAATTGTTTTGTGTGGAGTTGTTGACATGGTGAAAAAAAAAAAGAGAGCAGGAGAGCTATTGGTCTTTACCTACGCTATGATATCATATAAGAACAATATAAACTATAAAGAGATTGTTATTTACAGCAGACCACTGTACAGTATATATATAGTTACAATCTATAGAGATAAGTATAAACAGTTATAAAAGATTACAGCTGACAAAGATTATAGCAGATGTTGATAGTCATCAGATGAGATCCTTATCAAGTATCAGATAAAGGAGATTAAAAATAGATATCCTTATCAAATTTCACCATTATAGCATCTTCATTATCACTCATTCCATAACTATAAACCTCAATTCAAGTTTAACCTACCTCACCTTTAACTAAAATCCAATCAACAAATTAGATTAAACAAAAACCCAACTAAGAATCTTCACTTTATTCCCTTCTCACCCCACCTCTAACTTTATCAATCTAAGACATAAATGGCAAAATGAAGTTGAAGCAACAGTGCCCATCAAGACCAAGCATTCTCTTCACTTCCATAAATCTAAGTGTTTAACATGTTAAGTGTAAGAACATTAACTATGTTTCTCTCACTCACTAACTATAATCTCTCCATCTAATTCTCTTCTTTGCATGTCTTTCATACTCCTATAAGGACATGGATTTCATGACATTAGTGATGGAAACTTGATATTAAATAAGAAATGGCATTTAAATGTGAGACAGCCAAGAAAAGATGTTACTTAGAAGAAAATGAGTAAGAAAATTTGCAAAACTCTGAATTTTTTATTCTTTTCTTTTAACTTTTTAAATTAAGGATTCACTTAATTAGTTTAATTAACTCTAACATGTAATTAAATTCAGTTGTTATCAACCGTGTTTAAATTTATGTATTACATGGCTTTCCACATCGGTAATGTTAATAAAAACACTAATGTCGGGGTAGATTAAGTATTTAATTGTCACTTTAAAAAGTTTAAGCTATATATAAGTGTAAAATTGAGTAATGCTTGATATATTTTTTTATAATTAATACAAGAGCCCTTATTGTTTGACCTTTTGTCTTACTTCAATTCTTTTTTTTTTTTTGGAAAATTATTTTTTATCACTCTGCGATATTTGTTCAACTGTCACATAACTCCTTTGTCATATTTTGTCACTTTTCCATCTATTTTTCAGTCAAAATGACAAATTATTAGAATTTCTAAGTTTTAATATGACAGTACCAAAAAAAAGTAAAGGAAGGACTTGCATACTAACTACAATAATATAGGAAAGAAAATTATAGTTTTTAAAATAAAAGGAAAAAAATGAAAAGAGCCCAAAACCACAGAATAATCAACTGTGATTGCCCCTTATAAATAATTATTCACTTAATTTCACATATATAAACATATTCAATTATCCCTAAAACTTTATTTAACAAAAACCTAATTCGTCCATTATTCTAATATGGAGCATTTTTACAATTTTGACTAAAATTGAAAATTACGACATGCAAATAATTAAATAATATACAATAAAATAATAAAAACACACAATCAATAGATTAATACCCTAATTAAAATATATTTCCAATTTTTGTACAACATTTTTTAAACTTTATTTTAAAAATAATAATCTAAATACCTTAAAAACACTTGCTAGAGTCATAAAAGTCCTCCATAATCACTACTTTTCTCCTTAGAAATTGTTGCCCCTAATGATCCTTTCTTCCCGTGCGCCATACACACTCTCTATCACATGTCGCTTAAAATACCTAAAATTGTCGACAAGAGTTGTTAGTTTACATTTTTCAAAATAGACTTTCAAGAGGTCCAACTAGCTAAATTTATTGTTCAACTATTCAAACATTCTTTTACGAAAATTCACATTCACCATCATCTAGTCAATAATAGAAATTTAACTCGCTGATGTTAGATCTAAGTTTCTCCTTAAAAGTTGTACATAATTCTCTTATCCTTCCATTACCTCTTAAAGAATCTTAATTATTAAAAACTATAATTAAAATACTAAATAATATCCAATGGTAAAAATAAACTAAACAAGCATGCTTCTTTATCAATTAAGTGTTATCACTATAATTAACTAATCATACACCTTTTAAATACCATAATTCATAAGTTTTTTTTGTAAAAAAGAAAATTAATTGAATGAAATAAGATACAAAAATAAGAGAGTTCTAGGTAGAAACCAAAACAACACAAGCAAGGAAACCTATTTAGTCATATTGGAAAATACAACATAAGGAATCAAAGCACAAAAGCATTAGAACTTCAAAAAAGGTTGGAATTATATGCGGCGATGTGATTTGATCATTGATGCCTTGTCAACCACACTAAAAAATGCATTAAGAAGTGCTGTGGTCTAATGAATCCTTAAATGCGTAAAGAGGAGCGTAGAAAGGAGCTACATCTTTGTTGGAACTTCTTAATCATAATGATCTCCAGAATCTCCGCTAAAATCAGAGATATCAAACCCTCTTTAGTAGATGATTGATCCTTAAACCGTCGGAGGTTGCGCTCCTGTCATAACCTGTAGATACAAACGCCCAGGATAATGAGTTGGATGGGTGAATGAACAAAGAGTCCATTTATAATCTCCAATATGGTTGACCCCATGGATGCATCCAATAACAAGAAGCAGTGACATAATCCTATATTGGCTTGTTAAAAAGACATTCAAAAAATAGATAGTTGCAAGATTCACTCTGTATTTAACACATGGGACAACTGTTATTCAGTTGGATATAAGGAAGTCGGTCCGCTATAGACAGTTTGTTCTGAATAGCTAACCAGTATATGAATAAAATTTTCGACAATAAGTGTTTATTCCAAACCTTTGTAGCCCAAGGAACCAGTTGGCGATGACTGTGTATATTATCATAAATAACTCGGTTAGTGAGCTGTACTATAAAATCTTTCATTATTATATTAAATTCCATTAAAGTATCAGAATTATAAAGTTAAAATATTAAAGTCTCACAATCTTCTTACATAAGATAACCAGCTCATACTTATGACTAAAACCAAGGGTCGACGATACTTGCAAAATGTAGTGCCAAAATTTAGTTCAAAGGAGTGCTAATGCGTAGTATAACTTGCAAAATTTAGTGCCAAAATGTAGTGTTATAACTGAATTTTAGTAGTTCAATGTGATAAGAGGGCTACGAGTTTCTTCTTCGATAAATGTATAAGACACCTAAAGTATTCTTCTTCTTCTTCTTCTTTTGTATTTTAACACCTAAAGTTTCAATTCTGCAGTCAATGAATCGCCTGAAAGCAATAAATGTATAAGACAACCAACCATGATGGCTGGTCCCTTAACTTTGGAAAAGTTAAAGAAAAAAATAGAGAAAGAAATGTTTATAATGGATCATTCAATTGTGGACCAACAGAGTCTCATGAACACAAGGCACGCAAAGATCTTACACGGCGCTAAAGCAACCTAAAGTATATATGCTTTACATTAATTTAAGGGGTTAAAATGATGTGAAGAATCATTGACAAGTGCGCTAACCAATGACACCTATGCATGGTTTGTGGGACGTAATGCCTTCTCATCACATTCCATTTTGAGTAGTATAATGCTAAGTAGAATCGACAAAAGAGATCAATCAAAACTGAGTTTAAACATTTATTATGGATTCTTTCCACTATCATCATGCACGCGTACCATATAACGCAATGATACAAAGTGCAAACTGATGTAGTTAATCCACAGTCAAATTAAGTTATTGGTATATCAACGGCTGAAAGGAAGGTTATTAGTACGAGGTGCCCGCGTGATTGTGTGTTTTGAGTAGTTTTGAATCAGTTTATGCATATATTACCAATTATTATTATCTTGTTGGTGTTATCAGTAAAATCAAAACATCAAATATTAATCACCTTCACATGAATATCACCATCTTATCCAGCTTATTGTAATTGTATCTTTTGCTTCCAATGATTTCAAGAAGTGGATGCTAGGAACTATGTAGGAAAACATTTCCCTTAATGGAATTGAGAAATAATTGTACAGTAAACTTTCCCTTTTCGGAGTGGGAGATGAGGGGAGAGCTTACATGATTGTTTATTCCATATAACATGTCTGTGCTTTTCTGTCAAAAATGCTCACGCCACTTGCACCACCAACCATGATAAGCATCTTGTGTCATGGACGATTTGTGTTGCTCGTCTTTTCGTTTGTTGTTTTTAAATGGAAATAAAATTCAGTTGAAACCGTAACACTAGCGATGCTAGTTTCTGGTAAAGTGGGTTTTGGTCTCTAGCATGTTCGGTTCTGATCCTATCTTCTACCACTTTCGGCTAGGATGCGAAAACGTGGGTATTCGAAAGAGCCACAAATGGCATTCTAGGGTTAGCTGCTTGGTGGCTGAAAACCAACCATAAGTTTGTCTTAGCGGCAAGAAACTGCCCTGCTAATTAAGCACCATCACAACTATTCCTTTCCTATATGATATTATGTTTCTTTCCAAAGTACTTCGATATGTATGATTGAGAATCTACATGGTCCATAACTGGGGTTATTTTACCCTCGCTACTTTTAGAGAATGTGCGGTACTGGTGGGCATTGAGGAAACCGGAGTTTCGTTCCCTTTCTTGATACTCAACTAAAGTCTTCTATTTATTTATGACTATCTGATACTATATGCTTGGATTTTTAAATGTCAGGATTGCGATCATTATTGCAAAGAAACTGCAAACGAGTATGGAGAACCATGATGTTACAAAGTCAAGAATGAAAAACAATGAACGCCGGCCTACATACGTTAAAATGTTAGTGCAAAACAATAACATACATGTGCAGCCTGCTGGAACTGAATATATCAGAAGACCATGTGCTTTGATCTAAGGTTGATCTTCAAGCTTACAACAAAAGCATACAATTTGTTCAGAGTACTGCAGATTCCCAACTATATCGACCCTCATAATTTTATCCCGCTTGATCCCAAAGCTGCACCTATATAATAATATAATGATATAGTTTCACTGCCATTTGGTATTCGAAAAAGAAATATGTGGCACTACTAAAAAGACGGGAAAGGATAAGAAAGAATGGAGACTTTCTGGAGCTGCGGTGTCTGCCAAACCTCTCACTTTCTCGATGCTTATCTTCAAACGATTTGTCAATACCAAAATACCCATATAATATATATATATATATATAAAGAACTTAGTATTCTTTTTTAATATAAAATCTATAAAAATGTTTTGTCATGATTTAAACATCAGTTCTTAATTTCTTTTTTAGATATGCAGGGCACTAGCTACATCTCTATATTATTGAATTTAAAAACGAGTAACATGATATCTTTAATTAAAAGTAGGGATTATCTCTACAAGTTTGATCGGTGTAATTAAGCAAGTAGACAAGTGCCTTTTATATAATTTGACTTTAAAATTTTCTAAATTTTAAAAAACGAGGAATAGAAATGGATGTTGTCGTTATAATTATGATTATTGGTTAAGATAAATGAATGATTACCATTATCATTGTAAAAAATATTAAGAAATAAAAATTAATTATATTTTAATTAATTATCTTTTATTAATTAATTACAATATATTAATTAATTAAAATAGTGTAATTAATTAATTACACTATTTTAATTAATTAATATATT
>JANZXV010000008.1:25418351-25448392 GCA_027576455.1 Erythroxylum roigii
ATATTATTATCCATGAATTGTAAGTTTTAGTGACCATCTATAGCCACCAAGTATTGATTGGTCGGTAAAAAATATACATAACTTATATATTGCAACCAAATAATTTTTGGTTGTAAAATGTATATAATTAGCAACCATTTCACTATGATTGCTGAGAATTTGGTTGCTGAAACCAAATTTTCTTGTAGTGACTACCTCCATATAATTCATGCTACGTTCAATGACTACCGAATAAACTAGCCATGATTAGAATAGGTCATAAGTAGTATCAAAATATAACAATCCCTATATAAGATAACGCTGAAGACTTCAAGTCAAAGAATCATTTATGAAATTATCACAATGAGAATTTTCATAGACATAAGAATAATGTTCCAAATGGATTTCTCATATCGGGTTAGTTCAGTGAGCTTGTTCTCTAATAAGCACCTACATGTTTGTTTAAGTATCTCCATGCTTTAGTCTATGAGATCGATCACTTCCTTCATAAAGAAAAATATAATGTGTGTTAGTCTTTTTATATTTTATTAATGTCCGATCTTAATAGAACAATGACTAGGAAAATTTAAGGATAATACATAAGTGTAATATAAATATCATAATTATAATCTCATTATAATTTCATTTTCAATGTATAATTATCTCATAGACTTTATCAAATATATCTAAATTGTACAAGATAAATAATGCCTTTAAATAATTGTCACTAAACAACAACCAAACTAATTGGCCGTAGAACATAAACTAAAAATATTTTCTATAAGTAATATAGAAAACTTTCCTTCTCTTTGGCTTATTATAATGATACTTGTATGGTTTTAAATATTTATGATGCTGAGTGATTTATCTCATTTATTAATGAACATACTCAGAATAATTTAAATTTATCTTTTAAAAAATAAAATTGATATCAATACTACTTTTACCAATTTTTGCAACACAATCAAAACTTAATATGATTGAGAGAAATTGAGAGATGGGGAGGAGAAGAGTGATTAGGAATACAAGGTAAAAGATAATGGAGTTCTTAGTGAATCGCCGCCACAAACTTTCATTTACCAACGTCCCATTTTACATGAAGTGTAAACTCAAAAAGTAGCTACCATTAATATATACTTAAGAATTTAGAGGGCTATAGTAATAATAAGAATAATAATAATAATAATAATCGTAATAATAATGATATTAAGAAATATATGATAATAAAATTGACAATAATAATTTTTGACCAATAATCCTAATATTAATATTAATGATAGTTAATACAAAATTAGTTAGAATATGGTCAACATACATGGAAAAACATCATCGAAGCATTCATAGAATTAATTACATCAGAAGTTCAACATACATTCATATAATTAATGGTTGATCATACATTAAGCACTTAAAATTTATTAATAATATTTTGAACAATAATTGCCAACATTACACCAATGGCTATGAGTGAAAATGCTAGAGCCCATGTCATGTTTGCCTGCAAAGCTGGAACTTCGTTGACTTGTGCCGTTGTTGGTGGTGCGACTGGAGTCGGCATAAAGGAGGGTGCATTGGCGGTGGGGACAAGTTCTACATTGCGTTGAGGCGGCCTATATGAGCCCGTAGCATAAGCAGTTTGTGCTTCATCCAATGTACGAAATCCCTTGAAACGAGCATTCGGATATCCGTCAACTAATGAACCTTTATTTCTATGGAAGAAAAAATGAAGGAAATCATCAGTTCAATCTTTCAAGCCATTGAAGCCCAAATTAAACATCACCCTTAAACATTACCTACTCTGTTCAATCAGGTACTTTGAAACAGAAGACATCTTTAGGTCTCACAAGAGCAGCAGGTTTTCAAACTCATGCATTGTAATCTATTGATTGACAAAGGATTTCTGTCATAATTACAGCTTAGTACATTGTTAGGAATTCACTCCAAATCCAGTAATACACTTCACTCGGAATCCAGTAATACATTGTTAGCAAATTTACTATAACTTCACACAAGCTTCAAACCAAAATCCAGTAATACAGTCGAAACCACTTAAATATATCAGCCAACTGCACAAGCCATGAAAACTAGTAAAATCTGATCAAAAAATCACTCAACTGAACAATGCAATACAGCAACACATGAATTATATGAAGGTATTGATCATATCACATTCTAGTTGGCATTCATGAGAACATACCTAAGTTTTCAGTAAAACCAATGTATAATATCTACACATTTAGAACTTCAAATAAGCAAGAGAAAGGCAAATTAAATAACAGTTGTTCAATCATCATAGGAAATATGTTGTCTATCCAATTCATGTTCATTAATTTGAACAAACTTGCATAATGAAATTCTTACGTTCATACAATTACAACTCAATCATCAAAGTTCACAATCAAATCTTGCAAGCCCCAAAATGCAATGCATTAATCAATACATGTGATCTATTGATGTACCAAAAGTTGACAGAACATGCTGGAATTTTTATGTAAGTTAATATATGCCCTCTTCAATGTAATACATGCCCTCTTCAATCTCTAGGTTGTATATGTGGATGCTACGTTAACCTCAGGCGTTGGCTTTGAAATTTTCATTTTAAGATGCTAAAACCACATACACATAAACAAGCCAACAAATATCTGTTTAATGCAACAGAACAACTGTTGTTGTACTGTTGTATTAATTAACAGATTGGTGATTATTAGAAGATCTACTTAACATATTGCCAACTAACACCATTAACATATCAAAAGATGCTAAATCTAAGATAAGAACTTGGAAAATCAGATGAGTCAATTAGCAACTATAGTTAATCACTTGGAATGATTGGTAATTGACAACTTCAACACCTAACAATTGTAGCAGATGCTTTGAACATTCATGAGTGCTCCTATTTTATTCTACCAAATGTCATCATCTTTCATTGCAATTTCCAGCCACCTTAAATCATGATGACAGAATATACGAAAACATTGCCATATATATATTCCGATTGATGTTCAATATAGGAAAACACTGCCAGATCAACATCCCCAAACACAAGCCATACTGCAAACTTCCCAAACACAATCACACTCATGATAGCATAATGCAGAGTAAGATCAGAACAGTTGAATTACCTGTCAACACGAACACAAGAACCGGCGTTTATATCAGCAACCTATCACCGACCAACAACAACCCAGCAAACCTAACACCAAAACAGACAATGTTTAAACGCTTATGGAGTAAACCATCGGAGGAATCAACACGATTAAATTTTCTTTCCATCTGTTCAAATCAACCATTACCAGAAACAGAGAAGAAGACGACTCTTGACAGAGAAGAAGACGACTATTGACGACCATTGGCATCTATTCCCGACCCAACCCAACCCAACAAACATAGAAGAAGACGACTATTGACTTCCAACCACACATACCTGCAGATGAAGGTGTTGGGGAAGAAGGGCCGTCTACGAGATCCAACGTCCGTCGAGTCGACAGAAAGAGGACTGATGGGGTTGTCGGTCGAGAACGGAGGACGACTTGTTCGACGGTTGAGGGAGACACTGGTGACTCGGAGAACGGACGACAACCGAGAGAGAGGACTGATGGGGTTGTGGGTCGAGAACGGAGGGCGAGTTGGTCGACGGTTGAGGGAGACGCTGGTGACCCGGAGAATATGACGACAACCAAGAGAGAACTGATGGGGTTGTGAGTTGGTTTACGGAGGAGGAGTTGTTCGACGGTTGCGGGAGACGCTGGTGACCCGGAGAACAGACGACAAGCGAGAGAGAGTCGGGCTAATTTGGACAAATTGTTTCGGAGTCAGAGACCTAATGTCTCCTGTCCTCTGCTTTTACGGCAGACAATTTTATTTGTCTCTGTTTACCGGCGTCAGATGACAAAATGTGGGGAGTCAGCAACCAAACACGTTCTGGGGTAGGATTTTTGTGTTTTGTGCGCTGTCCCCGGTGACGGATCACCGAGGACAGCAACCAAACGCAGTGTAAGAGTCAACCTGTCCTCCCACTACCTATTTTCAACGCCGCTTATTCACTACTCTAAAGCCCTACTCGAGCCCCTTTTTGACCCTTTTGTATCTTAACAAAAATCATCTTACTGCCACTCAAATTCATACTGAGCAAAGGAATCCACATTCTATATATTCTTAACTTTCTTAGAAATTTCGATTTTTCACTCAATAACAAAACTTGGTTTATTTCTTCTTTTTTGGGATCAAGGAATCAAATGATATTATTGTTCCAAATTTTGGCTGTTCCTTTTCAGCTGAATCAAACCTTTTCTTGTCGTAGCTTCTCACTTCCTGTCATATTGGTTATTATATCGGTATCGGTGATACAAGTCTGTATTAGCATAATCAACTTAATACAATTAAAAATAATAATTTGAGTAATTTAGTTAGAACAGAATTGATGTGATCCTAAGCACCCACTTGATGTGATTCTAAGCACCCACTTGACCTTTCGGTTGTCTGATCTCTGAATAGATGAAAACTTTTTCGCACTACAGTACTCGCTTTACGAGCTTATCTGACCCAAATACGGATGACCTGGACTCCTTGTTTGTCCGGCTCAGAAAAACCTGACCTCCAATTCCCACGATTAAATTCTACTTTCTGTACATTCCGAATAACGAACGGAAAGGCTGCGCACAAATCTTCTAGTAATGATTTTGAAAATGCTTTCAAGGTAGCATCGTTCCTTTATTTCCTTCAATATCCAAATTCAAAGCAACCACACTTGCGACGAGTTTGAAATTTATATTCTTTTGCGGAATAACATTTTGGCATGTCGGGCTTGAACATGAGTCGCAGAATCCAAGTCAAACACATCGAAATTCATCTTTCCTGTGGGAACAGATTCATCTTTTCTGGTCTAAAACTTAAGCGCAGTTGCACTGGGCCAAATCAGAAAAACCGTGGGGAAGCGGGAACCCATTATTATGACATTGATTAAAATTCCTACCAGCCTTGCCTTCTTTCCGGCGTGACTCAAGGTACTCAAGAAAAAACTGATTTATCTACAACACCCCCATAACTGTAGATTTTACATCATGGAACTCACATATGAGTGATTATGAATACCATTTTTAGAATACAAGGAAAAACCTATTATACTGTGGAAAGAACCTGAGAAAATAACATACAAAATGATGATGAAATATCTAAAATTTTGGGCGAAGCTTCACATGTTAGACCTTACGGCAGTTAGATTATCCCACTGCTGTTCGTGCGCCTTCGCGAGCTTGAATGGGTGGGCTAATTCAGTCAGTCACAAAATGCAGACATAATTCCAGAAAATCCTTTGCATGAGACAATCTCAACTTTGGCAGCACAGCGGAAAAAATGGTCATACCATAAATGTTTCTAGTTGAATGAATTTGAAAAAGCACTTCTACGTCATCTGTACACAGTTCACGAGGCATGTGGTCCTTGGACGACCAATGTTATCTTTTGTTTAGTAGTATCTTTAAATCCAACCTAGGAGTGGAAAACAAAGAAATACAGCTTCATCACCAGAGAATATGACCAGAGCATCAAAAACAGAACGATATTACCTACCAGAAAACACTTGAACCATATACTGAACTGAAGTTTCAAACAGAATAAACGACTTACTTCAACAGAACTGTCAGGGGGAAACCATCGCAGCAACACCCCAAGATGTGCAACAGCAGGAATGAGCTTAAAAAGTAGAGGAGTTGTTACCTGCAGACAATTTACTACAGTAAATGCACAAGTTGATACTTCATTAAACAGACTGTGGGTAGTCAACTACCATCAACTGACACAATATTAGACCACAGGGACAGACCTCCAGTCTAGGGATGGCATTTTAGCTAGTCGGCAAGCTTTTTTTTTTAAATCTTTTGGATTTTGGGCTAGGCTCGGGCTCAAGCTGCCCAGCCTGATAGAAAATTGTCAGCTGAAAGCAACATCGTTTCCAAATTTTAAATAAAGCTTGGCCCGGGCCACATCGAGCTCGGGCTTAGGCTTTGGACTGGGCCGAGACAAATGCCAAGCCTAATCAAATCTTAATATTCATCTCTTACAATATATCACATACTTTACATTAACAATACAGAGTATAGAAGACAATACTAGTTGAAGTCCAACACTCTATTTCCCATACAAAGATGTACTATCTGGCCTATTATTTTATAGGACAAACAGCTATACACCAATTAGTTGATTAAAAGACGTACAAGTTGAAATTCAGATAAGGTCACTGGTCGTTACAAAGAAGGAAATAGAAATAAGAACCACCTAAAGTTTGTACAAGAACTAGATATCAAAAATAAGATTTGTAACAAACGTAAGTTTGAATTCATGCAGACAGATACCTAAATATCACTTTAAAAAACTAGGAATCAGTCCTAATTCTAAAATCCGTTCTTAGAAAGAATTTTATGCCTTCAAAATTCAATCTAAGAACATGTAGAAAGGCACTGACAGATTCTAATTTAACCATCCCTGTAGTTTGACTACTAATTGAAACTGAGCTCTTTTCTACAGAAGTTATTGAACAAATATACTAGTATTCCAATAAATATATAAAAGAAACCTAAATAAAACAAATATAGCATGAAAGTTGACGTTTTCTGCCTAATCCATAGGAAGAGATGACAAGAGTTGACTTTGACGATTAAAACATTGGCAAGTAGCATCAACATCACCTTTTCTCTTTTGGCTACATCATAATTAAAACAACTATGTTTCCTTATAGAAGTATAGTAAGTTGGTTTGGAAGTCATCTATGTTTTAACCTTATCTCTTCCAAATCAACAATTGGTGGATGAACTACTTTACAGAATCTATGCTGTACTATTCTCCACCAAAATTTAATATCCAACTAGTTTCATCTTTGCAAATCTAACCTTTCAGTATTCTGTCAATATTGCACCAATCAAAATAACAATCCATATCTGCAGTTCAGTCTAAAGACAAATGCGCAACGATCATCCTCAAGCAATCATATACTTAAAACACATTTTCTTAGTAATATCACCAACCATGTGCCCTTCAGGCCTTTATCAATTTCTCATGTCACTTATAAGTTTTTATGAGAGGCTAGTTTCTCGGCTGTCCAACTCCTCAAAGACCCTCAACAGTTGATTATATGATTTTCATCAACTCCTCCAAGTAAACAATGTTGGTCTGTTGTGTACTGTCTTACCAAGTTGTGATTTGTTTAAGTATTGCTACAATACTGTCCACCCTCTCAAGAATTTGTATGATTAGCTCATTGCTCTTTTTATCTCCGAATAATCCTCAAACCCTTATGCTCCATGTTGCCATTATTGAACCCAAGCTCTAATACCAATCTAATATAGGACACACCAACTATTTGACAAAGAATGTATAAATTCAAATTTTGGGCTACTCAAGCTGTTTTATGTTTTTTGTGGCTTAGAAAAAATAGTGCTGGAAATTTAGGTTGCGGTGAATTATAAGGAATGAACTAGAACAAACAAACCCATGACAAGAACTAGGATTCGCACTTCGCATTTGAAACAAACAGAACTGATGAAATCAAATCAATAGATTGCTACAAATCACTTCTACAATTTAAGATGTTTGAAATAAAAATGTCATAATTCATTAATAATAAACATCTCAAAATTTTAACATACAAAAATACACATAAGCATGAACAAATGATTCTAGTGTAGCCATAACCATTTTAACTGCTCTAAATTGGAACTAACTATAACTCTATAAATATTGAACTGAACAAATTTACTAGGATTAAAGATAAACAAAACAACAAATCCTATATCGAATAAATATAGAACAAAAGTAGATGTCTTTTACTAATCTGGATCACGCTCTATCAGCATCCACATTATAAAATTGTTATGTCTACCATCCACAAAGAGAACATGTTACATTGAAGGATATAGCCTGTGGCTCTTTTGTGGTTTGGCTTACATTCTTCACGCCATACAAGTTTCAAATTAAGATTAGTCATCATCATTTTAGGAGGATGTACAATCAGGAGCTCCAATTATTAGGTTATAAGCTAATCATGTCCACCAGAAAATGCAAGTCAACAGATGTCTAGAACCAGTAATCTGTACATTCATAAAAAGAACATAAGAATCCCTGGAAAAAACTTATTTAAAACAAAAAAATACCAGGCTGAGAGCTGTAGTCCCAAGAAGCAACAGGTAAAGTTTTCCCTGAAAATGGTCCAAATATCAGCTTCACCACATCTCATGATTTTAACAATTCCCCTGGCAAGCTTGGGGCAGTAAATCTTTAAAATTTTGACAGATATGATGTCCCAAAATTCCAATTCTGTGCAAGTGATGTGATGGATATTCCAATGATGGCACTAACCTCAACCAAGTGAAGATTAGAAGCACGGCTGAGAAGAACAAATGCAAATTCTCCTATCTGAGCCAAAGACATTCCGACCTACACACATTTATATTCTGTTGATAGAAAATCATAACAGAAGGCATAATAGACAGTGAACATCGAATAAAATCTTACAAGGAGTGCAGCCTTGTTGTTGTAACCGAATGCCTTCACTACTGTCGTGATTATGGTTGTCTTGATGATTATAACTAAAATGACAGATGCTAATAATATATCAACATGGCTCCAGAGAAAATGAACATGGATCAGCATCCCAATGCTGGAAAGAAAAAGAGCAGCAAAGAAGTTTCGAATAGGTTCAATCTGCACAAGGAACAAGCTCAGCTGGTTAGAGACCATGAACATGCAGGAAAGAAATGCTACCCCATTTGGGCCAAGACATTAGCAAAACCAGCAGGAAGAGCATATTAGAAAAGCCTCAGCAACACGAGTGAAATTAAAACCATAAGCACACTTACAGTCACCATTCCAGCCCTACATTCTAATGGTAGTACATAGGTTTATCTTAAGATTCTAGAAAATAATAGCTTCATTTCATTCCCCATTCACCTCTCAAAATTGTTTATGTACAGGAAATCATCAGCTAGGTTACTTATTCAGTTAAGCTGGTCTCTATGTATTCAGTTTCACGTCAGGTTCTTGCTTATAGGTAGTCTTCCATTCAAATGATGAAACCTATACCATTTAAGTACTGAGAACTATGATTTGCTGTCCATTTTGAATTATGTAGAAACCCAAAGGCCTATCAAAATCAAATCAGTGAAAATAAGCTAGAGTGCAAAGTGGTTAGAAAACAAGATTTAAAAATGCAAACAGCGCATATTATGTAACTGCTAGTAAAAGTTTCGCCTAACAAGCAGGAAAAACAAATAGTTCAAGCCACAAAGTCTCGCAACAAAAGCCAGAAATTTTTTAAACAGGGATGTTGGATTACAGTGATGAGCAAATAAGGTTTAATAAAATGGAACTTAATATTATTCTAGAATATTATATCCCAAACAATAAGAATATGTAGCAAGATAGTTTTTTTAGACGACCAAGTCAGTGTCTCAACAATGCAACTCCTGCTTACCATTTACTGCCACTAGTGAAAATACTAAGAATGCGTCCAATCCCATGGATACAATAACATTTTTCATCCAATTGGATATTTGTTGTTTTATATACCTCTAGTTGCTCTGTCACTAATGTATGTTGAACTTCCAATGTGAGAAGTACAGTACTGAAGTTGTTCATTTGTACTACGGATCTGTGGCTTTCCACATCTCTTGCACAATATATGCTAACACAATTAATCAGACAGGGGCTTACATGTGACAAAGAAAAAATGGGATAGTGCTGGTTGCTAATCCTGCTCTAGTTAGCTAATTTAATAGCCTCTTAGATAAAAATTTAAGATTAGTCAATAGGGTTTAAATATTCACACCTTATCGATTTTACTGTAGTAAAAGATTTAAGATGGGAAGAAACAGACAGATGAGGTCCCTGATGAATACATGAATGCATTTTAATCAGCAAAATACAATATTAGCAGTTAGCTGAGACAAATAATATCTTTGTTTCTATGATAGTTGCAGTGCTAGCAACATGAGAACAAAGACAACTCTTGAACTTACTAAACATAACCACAAAAGAGAAATACTAGGCACTAAAGTCATGCCAAGAATAGCTAGTTGAACCTCCTGGTGGTAAGGTTTACATAACTTCATAAATGGAAAGAAATCAGAGCACTCACTTCATAAGTTATAAAGATGTACAAAATTTACACTTCAATAGACAGGATAACAGATTATGTAAACCCTACTTGTTCCAATGTATGTTGAGCAAGATCAGTTGTCGATATCATCACCCCAGCTGCAAAAGATCCCAATTCCAGACTCAGGCCCAGCTTATCACTACACTGCAACGATAACAAGAAAAATCGTTAACATGCAATTTAAAATAAATGAGGTAGACAACTTATGTAATCTACAGAAAACATTTTTATACATCATGATGTAGGATCAACCATTAAGGCCTTTCAAGCTAGTGGCCAAAGCAAAAGTTAAATTTGATACAGCAATACCATTTCCAATAAAATATCATATGGAATTAATTTAGCTTTAATCTTCCATGTGATTTGACATTATAAAAGAAAAGATCATTTTCAATATTTTCCACAATTAACTTTGATTTTAACAAGCTCAACATATATTGTAATAACTGCACTCCCTAGAAAAACCAGACAGCAAATAACAATGTGCAATTGTTAAATTTTGTAAGATTGGGCTCAAATAAATTGAGCACATACAAGCTCAAATGAGTTCCATCCTAAAACTAATTGGTGATAGGTGGAATAACTTACTAGGCTTACATGTATGCTCAAGGCCACATATTCTTTCCATGTAGGACACTCCCACTAATAGTTCAACACGCCTCTCTCACGTGTGGGCTAATTTAAGGCCCAACATGTGACATAGTCTATCATGTCGAGGTGGTGATGACTAACCCGAGAGCAACTTGCTCTGATGCCATGTCAGAATTTAGGGTTTTAAGTTGTTATCTATTGAAGGACAACACAAATCAGGAAATTAATCTCACTAAACTAGGAAACAGACTCTAACAGAAAATCCCTTAAATTGTGGGATCCTAACAATACATATCTTATACCCAATATTTACCTAAAAAAGAATTATGAATTCTCACAGTAATCATAAAATATCAATGTTGGTTAGAGGGAAACAAAATCAAATAAATCTTAACATGGAATTGAAGATTGCAAGAAGAAAACTTCCAATGATATGCTGCACCACTTTATAAAAATTAGAGCAGATAACCAACCAATAGCACCTGAACTAATAAATGCCACACAATGTAATAGATTTATCAATACACACAAATGACTTTACAAATCATTTCTTCAAATGATCAGGGAACGATTGAGCAAAAAGTAAAAGAGAAAACAATGACTTGATATTTCTACATGGTATTAACAGAAAAAAGGAAAGCAGCTTGCATGCATATTAATACCATATAACATATGTCCACATTTCCAAATCAAACAAAAAGTGCTCGAGAGATCCCGGATAAGCAGATGAAACATACCCAGGCTACAAGTAAGCAGAATGCAACAGATGCTAATTGATAGAGCTCGTTTGTCTGCAAAATTAAATTTAAACCAAGGAATACAACTTTGATTGCTTACATACAGACAAATGCAAAGCTAGAGAAAAGAACATCGAAACTATGCATTTGAACACAATAAGTTTGTACCTGTGATGATAGGCTCATCATCAGTTTAAGGAATTTAGGAAACCAAGTGCGAGACAATATTGACAAAACAGCCAAAAAGGCTATTAATGTCACCAACCTGATTAATAGAACAGCTATTTTGTCAAAGAAGGATAAAAAGTAGATTTTGGGCCTCTTTGGCTGAAGTAAGAGTTAAAACTGATAAATATAGAAATATTGAAACATTTGTTGTCAAATGATAGCCATCAATAGCACTGATTTGAGTAAATTAAAGAAATATTTTCCTCTGAACTTTGCAAGTCCAGTTTCTTCACTTACAATTTGGTCATGGATATTACACCCTGCAGAATTCCTGAAGTTCCACCAAGAACCGGAAGCAAAGCAAATAGCAAACCAACAGCACAGTCCTAGCAGGTAAAACCTTATTCAATATACAATATGAGTTCATGACAAAGCATTCCACAACTTGATCACCAAAAGTATCAGCAGAATGGTACTATCAGAAGTGTATTCAGAAAGACAGTACCTGTAGAATAAGAGTGCCAATGGTCACTTGCCCATGGAGCGAATTACTAGAATTCTTTTCCATCAAAAACTTCAAGACCTGGACCAAGTGATAATCATTGGCCAATTAGCATTTCAAAGACGTAAAAAGGAGAGAGAAATAGAGGATATAACATATTGGAAATAGATTTTTGGTGCATATATCAGAAAGAGAATTTACCACAGCTGTGGAAGACATTGAAAGGAATGCACCAACAAATACCCCTTCAGATGTCTTACCACCAAACAGCTGCAAACAGAATCAGATTAGAACTGCAGTTTTGTGTAATAAAACTTTAATCAGGAAAATCCATAAGCAATGTTTTGGCATAAAAAACAACTGCTTTATAGTTGCACTAATTGCAAACCACCAAGTCATATAAAGTATTATAATTATTAGAGAGAGCAAGGATGCAGGGAACTTCACACCAGTATAATATATGAAAGAATATAAAGTCAGTGCAATACAACAATAACAGTATTTGCAAACTAGAAAAACAACTTATAAAACTCTTAAAGATCAAGCGAAATACCATGGCTGTAATTCCACATAGGAACATAAACAAAAATATTTGGAGCAGACCTCCCAGAACAGCAACTGCCCGAACAACTCGAAGCTGAAATTGAGGTAGATAAATGTTTATTACAACTTCCCCAGCAATTTCACTTTATAATAAAATATGAGGGAGATGAAAAGAACGAACTTTTGTTGTGGAGAACTCCAAACCCAGTGCAAAGAGCAGAAAAACAACCCCAAACTGAGCCACAGTCTCAACCTACAAGGATATGCATGACAAGAAAAAAACTAAAAGTGAATTATCAGTCAAAGGGTTAGTCATATCTGAGCAAGTGATGCCGGTGGAATCATAAGTTCAAAAATTGGTGGTGAGATGACCACCATTTTTTCTCTTATACTTGCACAGAAATTTCGTGGCTGATATTATATTCAACTTCCATTACAACATATGTCAATCAAAGCATCGTAGCGAGTGATTATATTCAACTTCCATTACAACATATGTCAATCAAAGCGTCACAGCTAGTGATCAACTTGTCTGAAAATGAATAAGAACTACTCTAAACAAATCTGAGTTAAAAGTGCAACATCAAGCAGATCATCGTCTACAAATATCCTAACTAATAAAGCAAAATGCAACAATTCAAACATACTTGCACCATCTCACTGACAAAGTTGAAGCCTCCAGGTCCAATAATAGATCCTGCTAACAAATATCCAGTCATTGCCTGTAAAAACTCATGTTTAGAAATGTTGGCATAGGCAAGAAACTTATAAACACATACAGTGAGAGATTTATCTTGCTTAGACATTAAATAGATCATATTATTGCAATTTCATGAACTATCTATAAGGAATATATCAGACCGGTTGTCCAGCACAGGCAAATGCAATGCCACCACAAGCTGCAGACACAATGACGACAACCAAATCTGATATCAATCTACAAAGGAATAAATAGATGGATTCAGATAAGCTTACCAGCTAAATACAACAAATATTTAAAAAGAATCATGAGAAATAGCAAAAATCACCTCAGATCTAGCTGCAACACTGGAAATTTTGATTTGAAGTTAGATATAATAAAGACATTGTCCTGAAATAAACAACCAAAAGTTCCAGAATTACACATTAAAAGTAACATCAGCACCAAAGGTACCTATTGAAGTAATCTTACCTTTCTATCTATAAGTGTAGGGGTATCTTCGACTCTATTTTCATTGTCTAAATTGAAAACATCATGAAGCTTAAATGACCTAAGATGAAAAACAGAAACATGAATGCCTTAAATGACAAGTCAAATACCAAAATATGTTGGAAAGTGACAAGACATAGAGTAGAAGCTCGTACTTCTCCTCCTTTGTTTCATTTTTCTTTGGCTTCACCCTGGCAACAGTTTCCAAAACTGCCTGAGCCAAGAAAAAAGTATAAATAAGACGAGATAAGTTAAAAGGTCCTAAATAAGTATATGTAGGCTATTCTACATGATCTAAAAGACAAATGAAAGAATCAGTATGTTTTGTTCTTAATGAAATTAGATAAAACTCGTAACAATCAAAGAACAATCATGAAGATGCACAGACAAAGTCTTCTCAATCCTCAAAATATATTGATGGTTACGACTTAACATGCTGTTCAGTTTCTTGGATTGCTAAAAACTATTCAATTGATATGAAAATATCTAATTAAAAAAAGGGAATAAAGAAACCTGTTGTTCTGCTACACTGTTGTTGAAGCTTCCAGAATCAGTTGCTGCCAAATATTGGACGCATTGGTGAGTGGAGTGGGGTATAATTATTAGTCAAAATTTGGAAGAACGTTACAAGTGGTAGATAGGATAAAACAACTGATAGAAGCACCAAATCAGCTCAATGAAAAAAAAAAATCTCCGTCACAAAACAATTCCTAATCAGAGGCTACAATGAACAATCAATATAACACCATTAATGCTAACATCAACTGCAATTGAGTTGATTCCCAACATTTCTATATAAGGTCAACAATCGTAGTGAAGCTTCCTTTCTGAGACTGAAAGTAAGACTTTACATAAAGCAAAATTACTAGATCTACTAACAAGGGGTTTGAATTGACAGTAACACATGGTATACTTGGAGTGGACATTCTCATGAGTCTCGGATCTTAAATCCAAGTCCGGACTGGAGTTAAACAAAGTGAGAGAAAAGTATTCAAACAAAGAAGATCCAAATTAAGCACTCCTAAGTACATCCTTAGTAATCCATATTACTGGAAGAAAGAAGAGACATTGTATCTCCACAACTAACCTAACAATCTAATTAGAAGAACAAATGTCAACATCAACGAAAACGAGTTATGCAGAAATCACAGACAGTTCTTTAATTAAATAAACCCTACGAATGGAAGGAACAAGTAGAGAAAGAAAGACAGACAGACAGAGAGAGAGAGAGAGAGAAACCTTCGCTCTGTTCGTTCTCAGTGAACTCCTTTTCAAGAGCCTTATCGATAATATCGGCGAAGGAGCCTTCTTTAAGCTTAGAAATGGAGGTGTTGGTGGCGCTGGCGTTGGTGAAGACAGAGCCATCTGAGTCGGCAATTTCGAAAGCAAGTGAATGCGGTAGAAGAAGAAGAAGAAGAAGAAGAAGAAGAACGCAGAATGGGAAGAGACTAAGCTGAAGAGGACACAGAGGTCCAGTTCCTCTTCTACTGAACATTGAAGTGAAAGAGCGGACCACACACACCACAACAAGTGAGCGCTTAAAGAGAGAGAAAGCGAGTTAAGGAATGGACAAAGGAGTCAACTTTTGGTCATAGTTCTCATAGATCATACCGCCCCACCAAATCCCTTTTTTTTATAACGGATTTACTTAATATTAATCAAGTTATTTCTCGTTGTCATGAATTGTTTAGAATAACAAATCGTAAAGGATTATATATCAAATAAATTGATTGATCTATTTTATTGTTTTTATATTTAAATATTATTATTTATATTAAAATGTAATAATATTTACTGTTAGAATATATTTTATATATTCCTTATTTATTTTTTACATTTTAATTGGACATGAAAATTTCCTTAATAATTTTTGAAAATATGCCTAAATTGGTGGTTGCGTTTTGAAAGGTGCTTGGGATTTGATTTGGAAAGATAATCCTAATAAACATTATTTTTAGGTTGATCTTTATATGATATTGTCCTTGTTTGAATAATATAAGGGAAGTAAAACCTAGCCGTATGTGGGCTGGAAGTTGATCTTTGTAGCTCACGTGATATTGATTTTTGGAGTTTGGGTGGCTGTCAACTTAATTCTGATTTTTGGAGAAACCGATGATGTATTTGTTGCTAGAGGAGTCTACGCACATGCTTTTGCTTTTTTGGTGAACCATGTTGCAGAGTAGTCTGCTGATTTGTTGTTCCTCTGGTTTTTGTTTTGATCTTTTGTTTGAGCTAGTTTCGTGGGTCTTCTCAGAGCAGTATTGTTTCACTGGTGTTATCTCTATCAAGCAGTCCAAGGGTTATGCGCAGTTGTTGTTTTTGCTGGGTTCTTGATTGATGGTTGCAGTACTAAGAAGGTTTTGTCACAGATGAGTACACATATAGTTGGTGCTGCTATTTGAATATTTTAGTGAAGAATTTTAGATCTTAAAATTGTTGCATTCTTATTTTATTTGTCTTTGCTTTTGAGTAGAAATAGCTAGGAAAATCCTCTGACAAGGTTAACATGAGTCGATCGTATTATTGGGTGTGAAAATCTTTCACGGGTGGTTAGGTTGTGGGTCGGTTACATAGATTGGGTCTTTCGGGGTAGATCAATCTTGTGTAATTTTTTGTGAACTACAGTGAAAGAATTTAATTTGAGTGAGGGCCCCGTAGACGTAGGCAAAGTGTGCCGAACTGCGTTACCAAACGTCGGTGTCTTCTTTATTCTGCAGTTGTGATTTTTATTTACTTGCGTGAAGAAAAAGTTGGAGATAGTCTGCGAATTGATTAACGATTTAATTATTTCATTTACATTTATTAATCTCATTAAAAATAAATACTATTTTTATTTAAAATAAAATACAAGAAGTCATTACAACATTTTTGTGGTTTTAGGAATGCGTGATCTGTTAGTGTTCTCAAAATAAAATGTAAGGTACCTTTCGTACAAAAGATAGCAGTGGATGATAACTTGCGGGGACTTATCATTTGACTTCTACCGCTTGTAAATGCAAGACAATGTTAATATATAGATGTTGAGAGGATTATTGATGTACATAAAATCATTATATTTTTCACTAGTAATACTTTGATTGAATGCTTTAATTGCTTTGGTTTAATCTATTTATAACAAAATTGTAGGTGAATGCTCTCTTTCTTATTGCTCATATAACATAATATATACAAAATACATGAAAGAGTTTTCTAGTTATGTAAACACTAAAATCTAACAACTATACACAAATATTGTGAGATATTTTCCTAAATTGTCTCCTTTGCTTCTTATATTTACAATACGTAATATGTACATATTATTACTGTCCTCAAGTTGGAGCGTGAAGATCATGAATGCCTAACTTGCGTAGGAGATAATGAAACTATTGATGTCCAAGAGCTTTCGTAAAAATATCAGCTAATTGTTGAAATGTGTTTACATAAGCAATGACAACATTACTAGTTTGAATCTGATACTGAACATAGTGACAGTCAATTTCTATATGCTTTGTGCGCTCATGGAAAACCTGATTAGAAGCGATGTAGTGAGTTGCGTATTATCACAATACAAACGCATAGGAGCGCGAAGATCGACACCAATCGATTTCAATAGAGCCTTGAGCCAACTGAGCTTACATGTGGTTGTAGCTATGGCCCGGTATTCAGCTTCAGCTAAGGAACGGGAGGTAGTATGTTGTCTCTTTATCTTCCAGGAAGTAGGAGAATGGCCCAACTTAATAAAATAATCAGTCAAAGAACGCCTGCTCAAAGGACAACTATCCCAGTCAGAATCACAAAATGCATAAAGTTGAAGATCACTATCATGTCACAAGAAAAGTCCTTAGCTCGGGTGACCCTTTAAATATCAAAGGATGTGGATCGCAATATCCCAGTGTTCTTATCGGAGAGATTGCATAAACTGAACCAAAATGTGCATTGAATAATTGAGTTCCGGTCATGTAATGGTGAGGTAGATAAGTCGCCTAATAAGTCAACGAAAACTTTTAGGATTAGGAAGCAATGAACCGAATGCCAATGCTAATTTATGATTTTGCTTCATTGGAAAAGAAACAGGTTTAGAGGCAAGGAGACCAGCCTCTGTCATGATATCCAAAACATACTTATGTTGATAAAGAAAGAGACCATTGAAATTGCGAGCCACCTCAATCCCAAAAATATTTCAAACGACCCAGATCCTTCAAGTGAAAATAGTTACTCAAATGACGGTTGAAATTAGCAATAGCAGCAGCATTATTACCAGTAACAATAAGGTCATCCATATACACAAGAATAGAAAGTGAAATAAAACCCTTATGAAATGTAAATATTGAATAGCCTACATATGACTGTGTAAAACCAAGCTGCTTCAAAGAACCTGCTAACTTGGCAAACCAATTTTCATGGGGTTTGACGAAGCCCACAAAGGTACTTACATAAGCAACAGGCCACTCCAAGATGAAAAGTAGAAAAACCAGGAGGCCAATGCATATAAACTTCCTCATGCAAGTCACCGTGCAAAAAGGCATTATGCACATTCATCTGGTGCAATTCCCAATCCTTAGCTACAGCAACAATAAGAAATGTTCTAACTGTAACCATTTTAGCTAAAGGAGCAAACATTTCAATGAAATCCACACGCTCTTTCTGAGAATAACAAGACGGGCCTTACACCACTCAATATTACTGTTGGACCCCGTTCCCGGAATCCAACCCAAAAGCGAAAACACAAAACATTTAGCGTGGCTATTACCCCAAATGGTTAATTCATTGAACCCCTTATTGGACAATTTCGATTCATATTCACTACCATAATGTTTGTCTTTAAAACATCCCCAAAATTTGCTCATAAGATGCTCCATGGCAAGCCCAAACTAACCAGTCACTATGATTCAACTTAATTCTCCAGTTGGCGAACAGAATTTGAAACCCTTCAATCGAAACTAAAATTGACTTCTTCAATTTTAAAATCATGGCTCTATGTCTCTTGTTTAATTTAAAGCAAGAATCGCCTCAATCGGAGTTATATAACTCAAGAAATCATCGAAATACCACAACATGCACAAAACCCTAATCATGCTCTCTTAGCCGACCCCTTACTTGCTCTAATACAAACTTCTTCAAATCAACTCCAATTGCTACAAAATTTTATGGAGAGATAGCTACATGCATTAGAAAACCATTGTCATAAGAATCACCTCAATTGGGGGTCGAAGGAGGGAGTTATGATCAAAAGAGTATACCATGTTCATTCCCCAAAATCACATTGAACATACTTTGGCGAGATTGCTATAACATTTTCTACAAATATCCAAATGCCATTGTTCGTATTCCATTTAAAAGATAACATCGCGATCTACAACTTGTATTAGAGGCCTCAAAGCGAGATTCGGCCTCAAAACTAGTCAAAATCGTAAAATACTATGGCTGACCCGAGCATGTCCGTTTAACGGACATGAAACGCCCAAATTGCCCATTTTCACCTGAGACAGTCCGTTAAACGGACATCCATGTCCGTTTAACATGTCCATTTACCATTGTCACAAGAATCACCTCAATTGGAGGTAAGAGGAGGGAGTTATGATCAAAAGAGTATACCATGTTCATTCCCCAAAATCACATAGAACATACTTTGGCGCAATTGCCATAACTTTTTCTACAAATATCCAAATGCCTTCGTTCTTCTTCCATTTTAAAGACAACATCGAGATCTACAACTTGTATTATAGGCCTCAAAGCGAGATTCGGCCTTAAAGATGGTCAAAATCACAAAATACTATGGCTGACCCGAGCATGTCCATTTAAACGGACATCATGTCCGTTTAACAGACATGAAATGCCCAAACTGTCCATTTTCACCCGAGACAGTCCGTTAAACGGACATCCATGTTCGTTTAATGGACACACACTGCCCAAAGTGTCCAAAATCACCCGAGAAGGTCCGTTAAACGGACTCCCATGTCCGTTTAAAGGACATACACTGGACAAACACTCCAAACTCCTTCCAAAGCCTCTCCCAAGCTTCCAAACTCCATCTTAACAACATAAACACTTCTAATCTTGCAAGATTCACTTGTTCTTATGCTAAATCACATCATAGATATTTCATACATCAAACTTATGTCATCAAACTATCAATTCTTGATTCATTCGAACTATAATTTCTCATCAACCATACATTCTTACCTATTCAAATACTAATCCTTCTTTTCCATGACATTTCAATTTCATGCAATGGCAACTCATACTCATAGATCATCAACTCATTGGATTACTAATTTTAATGCACTTAATGTTAACTTAACCTAATCCATACTTAAGTCAGTTTTCAATATGTTCATAACAATTTGAATTCTCAACTCTTCCTTCATTCATACTTACTCAAATCCACATTCCAATTCGTCAAACATCCATACACAATTCATAATTTCTTATCGTCATACACAATTCATAATTCGTATCCATATGCTAATCCATATTTCATTAACATCATATATATCAAGAACTTTACAAAATCCAAGGGCATTTCCAAGCCATAATACAATGTCTCGCAAAATCATAAATTACATCATTCAACTGTTCAAAATGCAATTACAGCTTTATATACACATGATCTAACTTCAAATACACAACAACAAGCAATTAATGTCTTGATCCACTTTCACTTGATTTCTTGATCAAAACCTGTAGGTGGGGAAAAGAGAGGGGGTGAGCTTGGGAGCTCCGTGGGTAATATGCTTATAATAAAATAACGAACAAAACAGTTTTCTTAAAAGTCCATTTCCATAAAAATTCTCCTTTGAGTCATAAAACACATGTTTCTTTCAAAATTCTTGTCATATATTTGAAATCACTTGAAATCACAATTCATGCATTTGATGCCTTTTTCAAATGTTCATAAAACCATGGATGCAGCAAACTTGTCACAATTCAATCACAGAACACATGACACATAACATCTAACACATCATAATGGTTTGGCAAGTCCACAATTCATGACACTACATAATTCCATTAAATGGCCTTATGTAGGCAAATTCTTGAGGAGTCCAAAAAGGAACTCCTTGCCACTTGCGGGCAGGCGGGCGAAGCCTTTTTCATGGGTCAACGTGCACGTGACAGTTCTTGGGTGGACTTAACCTAACCCACTTAACATGTAATCATGACTTGCAACATGATTGCCCAAATGGCAAAAATCTTGGAAATCTTGTTTTTCATAAATCATGCAAATTTTCATAAATCCTTTCATGAGCATGAAGCATTCCATATGCAAATTCATCATCATTTCTCAATTCATCCAAACACAAGTATCAATCAAACCATTTCACATAACAACACATAACAATTCTCAATTCATCAATCAATTTCTCATAGCAATTCTCAAATCATTTTAAAAACAATGCCTTTGAAATCATTTTATTTTGAATTTGTAAAAACATTTTAATGGCTCATTATTTAAACTATAAACATAAAACCCACCTTATATCCTTTGCTTGAAAACTTGCTCCAATTGCCTTTCATTGATTCCTCTTGCCTCAATTCCCTTCATCCATGGCAAATCCTCAAATCAAAATAGTGATTTCAATTGAAAACCCTAAGAACCCAATCATCCAAAATTAATCTTAGAATTCACAAACCCATGCACTTTTTATGATGTCTAACCCAAAACCTTATGAAAAACCATCATCTTCTTCCTCAAACCCCTCTTTCTCTCTCTAGGGTTTTCCCCCATCTTAAAACCCTAACCTATCCTTTACCAAAAGCATGAAGAAGATGATGAAAACTTACCTTATGGAGCTTGGTTCTTCTCTTTTCCACGAAATTCCTTCCCTTTCTCTTGGATTTCCTTCTCTTCTTCTCTTCTTTCTCTCCCTCTTCGTTTTCTTCTTCTCCTCCACGACATCTCTCCCTCTCTTCTCTATTTTCTCTTGTTTTTCTTCTAATTTTCGTGACTCTCATTCCTTATATACCAAGCCCACATGTCTTTTACCCATAATGCCCTTAAGGAATGGCCTTGCAACTCAAATGACTTAAGTTGTCTTCCCATTTTGCCCTCAATGCTACCTACCACCTTAATACACTTAATTTATGCCATATGGTCTTAGTCAAATTAACATGTTAATTAAATCCCATTAACATGCTAAATAATTTCATAAAATACTTTACTAAGACATTAAAATTCATTTAATTCATACTTAATTTTCTCCAAAGATCAAGACATTTTCTAATCATGAAATTAAAGGAATTTGGCAAAACTTCCTTATAGACAATTGTTCCTCATTGTCTTAATTTCATAATGACACCCAAAATTTTTCAATTTAGTTCCATATCCTAAGAGTTATTCACCAACATTTCATACTTTCCTTATATTAAAACATTTTCCTGCACATGATTTCCATCCTAAAATTGACTTTTTAACAATCAAATTAGAACTCAATGTCTTCATACAACTTGTAGCCTTATGTCTCTAATTTAATCCAAATCAAGAATCATCTGATTTGGATAACTAGAGATCAACTTATGGCTGAAACACCACAACATGCTCAATGAACTTACATTTTTCAGCTTTTTACTTCTAATATTCCACATTTAATCCATCTTGTATCTAAACCATCTTTTATATTTCTTGTCAATTTCATAAATTCCTAATTTCTTTCCTCATGAATAATCATCAAATTTCTCATTTAATGACCTTAGCTTATAAAAAGATTCGAGGTCCAACATAACTTCTTATGAATTTATGTATCAAAAGTTCAATATAGAAAAGGAGAAAAGAGAAGTCAAATCGTAAAAATTGATAAATTAAGGAATAATTAAAAATATAGTTATATATATATACGTAAGCATAACCATCTGATATCGCATCTCATTATTAAATAATATCATCTAATCTCAAGTCAATTTTGCAGAAGATTGACAGCACTTGCTATCAATTTTTAAGTTTGAAAATTTACTTCATTTGCTGTTCTAGCCTATTGTTAAAAGAAAAGGAGGATTTGTTAAGTCACGGAACGAAGTTGCTTTCAAAGTAGAAACAAAATGAATAAAGGCAACGATGAGCTGGAAGCAGAATGGAGGAAAAGAATTGGTATAATAATGAATGATAAAGCTGAAAGGGACGAATGGAAGTTAATCAGACGAGTACCTTTTTACATACATTATGTGCCTTGGAAGTGTAGGCCGAATGAGAAGGAAGACAAAAACCACCGTCAACACATTAACAGACATATCGACAATATATCTCCAGAAACCAAAATTGGGGTCTATAGTATGTAGCGTTTTCCTGTATATATGGTGGTGCCACATAGTCCCTGCGTCCCAAACTATTCTTCGAAGTCCTACATTAATTATCTATCCCTCCTGTGATTATGTTGATTTCTTTAAGGAATTAAGTCCTTTTTTGCAACTCTTTTTAAGATTTGAATTGTCAAATGGAAGTAGCACTTGACTACACACACAAATCTATATATCATCATGAAGTAATGGATTATAATATTTCTTTTTGGTATCTACGGATTGATGAAGCTGCATGGTTGGTAATTATGATGTGTATGCTCCAAAACCGACTTTAGTTATAACGTTAATGCTAAATGCCCGATTTTATGAAGTCAAGCCATCCCCACAAGCACAAGCAGAACCCCCCTCTCTCTGGAAATTGCAATTCATGATAGGTTGGGCAGCAAAGCATTGGGGACACCTTTTCAAGTAAAATAAAATCCATCCATGACCTGACAAGTTTAGTGTTTTTAAACTACAGATTGTTTCTTATACAATACTACACATCAGAGAATTGGCAGGAACAAATTCATGAGAGTACCTGAAAGAAGAAATATATATAGATTAATTACTTCCCATGAGCATGTCTGCTAGAATTCAATCACTGAACCAATCATGTTCAGTGCAGTGGGAGGAAAGTGGTTTTGCTTTTTTAACTCTTTTACCCATCCTCGTTAAAAGTCTGTAATCAAACTTCCTATCATTTCTTTCTTTCTTCTTCTTTTTTAAAAACCATTTCGGGTGTTGATTATTAGTTTTCTCCTCTCATTTTCACTAAATCTATCTGCTGCTTTTCGAGGGAAGGGAAAGTTGGTGAGGCTAAACATAAAGGTTTAAACTTTCTAACTTTATAATACGGGTAAATTCTTATTATAATTATGCTAGCAATTATGGAGATAATTATGTTTTGTAGGATTGGAAAGAGAACAAAGGAAAAGACAAGAAAATGCACGTCAGAATAAGCCTGTTGGCTCGGGTTTTGGTTTTTGATGATGGCTAAAGGACTTGAAAGGAATCATCTCTCCTTCACATCTGTTTACTATCTCTCTTCCTTTTTTCTCTTCTCATGTCTATACCTATTCATATAATAATTGACATGGTGTTAGATCAAGTTCAGTTGTTATATATTCATGTATTTTGCTAGCTTTTGTTGAATCTTTTCCCTGGTGTGATCAACTTTCTAAGCAGCGGTGTTCAAGGTTACAGGAGGGTGGTTGATTTTAAGGTTTGGCGCTATTCCACCCATAGTTGGATTTACTTTTCTTGTTCTTCTTTTGATTGTTCTTCATTCTTATCAATACTTCTCAATTCTCAAGGTTATGAAGTCCGACGGAAAGCAAGTTGTATTGTGGAGCTGACTTGGCCAAGGAAATACTTACCTAGTTTCAGGAGAACCTAAACTTTAGCTTCCTTCATCTCTTTCCACCTTTACTAACCTTACTAAATCAGGGTTTACTCACTGATCCCAGAGCAATTTGTACCCCAGTGGTACAGTTATAACAAGTTAATGAGCTGGGCCTCATGAATTCATTTTGTAGTTTGTGTCATCGTCAATGAACAAAGCCCTGAAATTTAACGTGGAGAAAGAGAATGAAAGAGTTGATAATGGAAGAGAATATGTCCAATTTGACTTCTGCATCTGGAGAACTAAGTGCTTCTTCGGCCAGTGACAGGTTCGAAACTGCCACCATTTACCAACAACCATCCTTTGCTTCATCAAATCTAGCCCCACCAGTACAAAAGAAGAAGAGAAGTCTTCCCGGAAACCCAGGTGCAAAAGCAAAGCCATGTTCAGTGGACTTTTTTAGTAGTTTCATGTATATTTATAACCTTAATTATATTGTTATTGGGACTTCAATCAGATCCAGATGCAGACGTTATAGCTTTGTCTCCTAAATCTCTACTGGCGACAAATAGATTCATCTGTGAGATCTGTAACAAAGGGTTCCAAAGAGATCAAAACCTTCAACTTCATAGAAGAGGGCATAACCTGCCATGGAAGTTGAAGCAAAGAACAAACAAAAAGGTGAGGAGGAAAGTATACGTGTGCCCAGAAGTTACGTGTGCCCATCACGATCCATCAAGAGCTCTCGGAGATCTTACAGGGATCAAAAAGCACTTTTCCAGAAAGCATGGTGAGAAGAAGTGGAAATGTGAGAGGTGCTCAAAGCGTTATGCTGTTCAATCTGACTGGAAAGCTCACTCCAAGATTTGTGGCACCAGAGAGTATAGATGTGATTGTGGAACCGTTTTCTCTAGGTAAGTACGAACAACAACCAAAGATTCCAGTCCCATTCCAGGAACAAAGTAGTTTAGACTTATTCTTATCCTTTTAGTTCCAAGGTTTATTTTAGTAGCTCTAACAATCTACAATGCGCTACTCGTCTGCTCCTTCTGTAAAAACATAATTAATAACCTGTGTTTCACATAATTTTATAAGGTTCGTTGCCATAACCTCGTGACGGGTACGTTGCCATAACCTCGTGAAGTTCAGACAGAGAAAGTAACTCTTTTTAAGTTGAAAAATTCTCTTAAAAAAGTGCAAAATCTTTTAATGCTTAAATCTACTGTGGTTTTGTCCCCATGGAAAGAACAAGAAAAGAAAGAAAATACAAACAAAAAGTTGACACATGAGAGAAAGATGTACAGAGGGTGTGGTACTTTAAACACTATTTGCAGCATTTTGATGGGTGTACAGTTTTGTTCGTATGTGTTTGTCTTTATGGTTTCAGGAGGGATAGTTTCATCACTCACAGGGCATTCTGCGATGCCTTAGCAGAAGAGAATGGCAAAGCAATCAAAGCAAACCCTCTTCTCTCTTCCCATCAGCAACAATATGGTTCCTCAACTTCTCATATAATTAACTTGCATGCCCTATCTGTTAAAAGCGAACAAGAAAGTCACCATCTTTTTAATCCTGGACCGGATGGTATCCCCCAATGGTTAACTTGTACAAACGTATTCGAAGCTGGTCCTGTTACACCACAAATCAAGCTCTCCTCATCTCAGCTCTTTACTAATAGCCTAGACAAGTCACTTTTACAACCTGAAAAACCTAGCCCGAGCCCTAGTCATCTACATACTTCATACCAGAAACCTCTCCCTTCTTCTTCAACTCACATGTCTGCAACTGCACTGCTGCAGAAAGCCGCACAGATGGGCGTGGTCATGAGCAAGTCTTCTCCATCATCTAAACCCCACCAAGCTCATCACATGACTGAAACTGGGTTCAGTCCCACATTATCTGGTTCTTCGTCCACACTTGCAGGTTGTGGTTTCGGCTTGCCCTCACGTGAAGAGATAGGAAGTAGTGGGCTTGCCCATGGGTTGGCGTCTTTTGACAATAATATCATGAATCAGGTAGCTACTGTAGGATCTGGAACAGGCTCTAATTCTCTTGTCCAGGGAATGATGAGCTCTCATGATCTGTCTGCTACTGCAAGTGGGTTTACTGGGTCACTTTTTGAGGTTAATCTCTCAAAGTCAGCAGAGTCTCAGTTTGGCATAGGCGATAATGAACCTAGGGCTGTTGTTCCTGCTACTGGCAGTCGACATGGAGGTGGCAATAATAACTTGACGAGAGACTTCTTGGGTCTTAAAGCATTTCCTCACAAAGATTTTATCAATATTAATCACATAAATTCTCCGTTAGGTAATGGCCAGCAAATGGATCATGATCAAGCATCATGGCAAGGCTAGACATTACATTAATGATAAGAGTATCAGCAACGTCTTCTGCAATTGTAATTAGGAAGAAATGTCTCAAAATCTTCCACTGGGAAATAATTCTGCTGCATTCTTAAGCTGCATGTGAACTTATATGCTCATGACTTCTTTCTTCTGGCTTTGACCTTTTTTTTTTTTTCAGTTTTGGCCTTTAGATTTTATTATGTGTCATTTGGAATCTGTTAACCTCTGCAATAAAATAATCAGAAACTCCAATTAATGCTAAAATTTGTTGTTGAGGTACCAAAAATAAATACAAATTGAGAGTAGCTTTATATTGTTTGGAGGATGAGGAAACATCAGGCAAGCACCAAACAGTTAATTAGAACCATGAAGGGGACCAGATCTTATTTTAAAGACACATAGTGGGGCTTCGGAAGATAAACCATGATTTTGAATTAAAACCTGATAGACAGACAACCGGGTCATGACTGATGTTAGGAGTCTTCGGCATGATTGTTAAGGGTGCAAAGCGGCCTGTGATTCAATTGACGCAATTTAGTTGTAACGTTTATCTAGTTTTCTCAAAGTTCTATGAATTTTTTTTTTGTTTTTTGTTTTGGATAAAAGGGAAAGGACAAAGACAAACTAAGTAACAAAACGTGGGCGACAAAGGCCCGATAAATCCTCCAGGAGGATCAAGTGGCACCCAATGGGTGTGGTAGCAAAATAGGTAACTCCCAGGGCTAATTGCACCGCGTATGTGGCTAGCCAATCCACACATCTGTTGCTCTCTCGATAGACAAGGCGATGAACAACAGTCCAGTTCCTGATGAGCAGCATATGAATACTCTGGATGAGGGGATTAAGGGCCCGGGGTCGTCGATCAGAGGAGGAGAGGATATCAAAGACCGCTTTAGAGTCTAACTCCAGCTCGATATGGCAAAGACCCTAGTTCCACGCTATATTGAGTCCGGTATATACCCCCCATAGCTCTGCCGTCAATGCTGAGCACCAACCTAGCTTTTGGGCGAAACCGTCGAGCCATCGGCCAGCACTGTCTCGAAGGATCCCGCCAGCTGTGGCCAATTGTGATGACCGCCTACTGGAACTATCTGTATTAAGCTTGAACCACCCGGGAAGGGGAGGTCGCCACCCAATGAGTTGTTCCTGCCGCACGCTATATCCTGTAGAAATGGCGCGCCGGGGACTACCTGTGGAAGTCTGGAGCTGACCTGCATAAGACAAAATAACATCATGAGGTGAGGAAGGCCACGTAAAACCACTGCCAAACAGGGTCCGGTTCCGCCATTGCCAGAGGAACTAACAGGAAATGCCAAACAAGGTGGCCCAAGCGTGCCCGTGGAGGTGACGGCTAGGTTGGAGGTTGCAAAGCAGTCAGTCCCGAGTCGGTAAGACGAAGAAATCACTCTGATTCGTGGGCGGAGGGAAGAGGCTCCAAACTTGACGGGCTCGTCGGCAATCCCTGACTACGTGTATAGAATCTTCCTCCAATCCGCAAAGAGAGCAGGAGGCGTCGGAAGTACAATGTATCTTGACCCGATGTAGGTTGGTGCGGAGCCGTTCGTGGGCTAATAGCCAGAGGAAGGAACGAATGCGTTGGGGGCTTGGCCACGTCCAGATAGTCTTCCAGATCGCATGGCCCGAAGCGTCGTCATGGCCCATGCTCATGGTGTACGCGGAAGCAACTGAAAAATGCCCTGTTACGATGCCGCCCCAAATTATTTGATCAGGGCCTAGATTCGGGTTGGGAGGGAACAATGGAGATAAGGTTTAAGAAATATAAGGGAGTCTCTGTTCAAGAAGCTGATAAAGATGAGAAGGACAAACAGAAGATAGCAGAGATAGAGGTTAAAGAAGATACGGACATCTCTATTCACGAAGTAGAAGAAGAAGAGGAGAAGAAGGTGATTAAGCAAGAAAGAGAATAGTTCACCTTCTTAGAAGTCAAACTATTGAATTTGATAGACAATTCAGGGAGTTTTATTATTCCTTATTTTATTAACAGTTTGTTACTTCAAAGGGCATTATTGAACTTACTTGGTTTTCTTGATTTGATTAATTATTTCATTTTGATTATCTTTTAACATGTAGCTTATTTACAAGCTACTAAACTAGTATTGAACAAAACGGGTGGAAGCAAGCCATTCGTAATTGATCCTAACAATTTTGAACGAAAATAAAAAATAGATGCAATCTTAAACACTCTATCCCAATTTGTTGAGTGAAAGACTTTAAAGCAAATCTAGCAATTAAACAAAAAATATAAATTGAATCGACCGGAAGAAAAAATGAGTAGAAGTTGAAGAGGAAAACTCTTGAGAATTGATTTCACTAATTTAATCTCCTATGAATGATTAAGGGAAATGTTTGGTTAGTTGTCTTACTAAAATTAACAGTTAGGCTCTAAATCAACTCAAATAATAAACTAATCTAACTCTCGTATTCAACAAGTTATTATTTGAATTATTTATGGAAACCTAACAACCCACTTAAGTTAATATATTTCTAATTCTTAACCTAATCGTCTATAATTTCTTGTTCCATACTAAACTTCTCCTCTAGGTTATTCGTTTAATCCCAAATCATGCTATTACATCCATTCAGTTCAGAAACTATAGCAAACATAAGCAACAACACAATCCCTCAATCATGTATATTTGAAAAAAATGGTTGCATTGATCCTCAAGAAAAAGAGATCAACCTATCATAACATAAACACAGTTCATCATCTCCATATGCTTTAATCTCATGTTACTATCAACAAAAGTATTAAAGCAATAAAACAGTGAATACTAAATGAACTATGAAAAGAAAACAAATAGCAGTCCATTTATCTAAAAAGTAATAAGTTCAGTAAATAAACAAGAAACTAAGCAATAAATGAAAAATAGAATAAGCAAAAAGGATCGGACGAGGGAGTGCGGTTGGTCTCCTGCCCCTTAAGCTTCCTGCTTTAACTCTCACCTGAAATTAATCACAAGTCAATACAATGATAATCAACACATAAGAAGGGGGGGTTGAATTGTGTACACTTTTTCGTTTTACCCTTCCTTCTAAACAACACTTGTTTAATCAGAATTCCTATGACTTTTGTAAATGAAGAATCAAAAACACAAGTAAATAATAATGAAAGTTAAGAGAATTTCGACACAACGATTTTATCCTAGTTCACCCCAAACCGTGGGCTACGTCCAGTCCTCAGAGTACTTTCTGAGTTTTCACTATCTTCAACCGTGTACAAAG
>JANZXV010000008.1:25498479-25509522 GCA_027576455.1 Erythroxylum roigii
AGTTGATAGTGATATATATATATATATATATATATAGATTATGTTTTTACTCTCTACTCACATACGGGTTTATATTGGAGAATTTATGGATGAGTTAGTGTTATCAAAGTACCAAAGGATTGAGGTTGTGATTTAAAGAATTGATCAGTGATTAAGTTATAAAGTTGGTAAAGTACTCTGGATTGTCATTGAGCATGCATTATACATAGTCCATATAATTAATTATGCATAAATGAGTTTTGTAACGTGTGTGAATTGTGTATTGCATAAATGGGATGTGTAGGATAAACATCCGCATAAAGGCGTATCCAGAATTTGGAAGCAAATGCTATTTTGGAGCATACTATGAATAGACCTAGATGGTCTCATTTCATTATTTGTTTGTTTGAATTTTTGTATTGATTAACTACTGGATGCTCATATGAATGTGATTTGATTGTTGAATTCGAGACAGTGAAGGTCTGATGATTATGTTATATGCATGAGAAATTGAAGTGCAAATTGTATGTGAATATGAGTGAATGAGATTATGCAAATGTAAATGATGCATTCCATTTCATGAATGCATGAAATATAATGACAGTTATGACCTGAATAGCGGCCGATCAGAGCTTAAAGCTCAATGAGTGAAAATAGCCTCGATCTCAGACAGTGATTAAGAGCCTAAGGCTCACTATGTATAATGAGACATGTATCCCCCAAGCTGATAAGGGACAATTATTAATGAGCACGGTATTCAAAATGGATACGGGACAGTTCAGGCACTCGGTCACAATAACATAATAATTGAAAAAGTGTCTCATGAGCATTTCATATGCATTTTTTCAAGTATGTGGATTGTTGAAATGCCAAATTGAATTGCTCTTACATGTAAATGTGATGTGTGTTCCTCTTACATGTAAATCTGATATGTGTTCAACTACGCAAAGTTGTGAACTATAAGTTATGTGAATTATGTGTTATGTGACTAGGTGAGCCATCGATGATGGTCTCTCATTGAGTTCGCAAAACTCACCCAAAATTTGCAAATATTTTTTAGGATCAGAAGAATATCCTGTTAGGCAAACGAGAGTATCCCTACAGCTTACGAGAAAAGGATAGAGGTCGAGATCAGTTCGCGTTTGCATTTGTGTTTTCCTATTTTTGTATAAATTTGTATATTCCGAAACTATTGCACAACTGATTTATGTTGTAATGTAAAGACATTATGACTAAAGTGTTTTGTATTTGTAATGGGCCTCAAATGGCTATTGAAATTTTGTTGTTTGTATTGTTATGATTGAAAATGTTTATGAATAAAAGTAGGCCCGATTTGAATTGTTGATTTCCACAAAAAGGTGTGTATGTTTGTTATTGTTTCAAAAAGAATTTATATCGATTTTGACTGACTGAGTGTTTTAACATGCCACCCTCGCGGGACACGGATTCGAATATCATAGATGATGTCGGGTACGTGTCTTACAGGAGTGGGGTGCTACAGCATGCATGGTTGAGGAAATCACTTGTGTTTACTTGACACTCTTCCACAACATTCTACCATCTGCAAACTTAAAACTATAACCTTAAGTGGACTTTCGATCATTCGAACACATAGCTAAAATATGAATCTAAATTCCCTACGAGGTTTAGTTTGTTGACTTTTCTATATGTCAATATATAATCCTTAATTCCCTTTAATTATCTCAACACTTGCTTGCTGCATTCCAATGGTCTACACCTAAGTTAACTAGATATTGACCAAACAGTCTAACAATAAATGTAATGTCCCAACTAGTACATACCCAAGCATACATCAGGCTACCAACCACATTAGAATATGGAACATTTCTCATAACCTCTCTCTTTACTTTATTCTTTGGATACTGTACCAAATATTATCTCTCACTATGGGAGATAGGTGTTACAACAGGTTTATAATTAACCTTATTAAACCTTTGTAACATATATTCAATGTATGCACTTTGTAAGATGTCTGATAAGTGTTGAAATCTGTCCCGGTGAATCTGAATAACTAAGACACAAGGTGTTATGCTAAGGTCCTTCATGTCAAAGTTCTTGAAAAAAAGTTGCTTAACCTCATACAACATGGTCAAGTTATTCAATGTGAGTAATATATCATCCATATGCAGTAATAGGAAGATAACTTTGCTCCCCCTGACTTCATAGTACAAGCATCTTTGTAACTTTATTTTTCATGAAGTCGAAAGAGGTCAAACCTTATCAAATGTAAGATATCACTTTTGGGAGGTTTGATATGAACCATATATTGATCCTCTTAATGTGCACACCTGTCAATTCCATCTGGATCTTAAAATCTTTCAAGTTATACCATATAGACCTCTTCATAAAGGTCTTTATTCAGGAAAGCAGTTTTGACAACCATCTGATGTAACTCTATATCATCATGAGTTACAATTGCCCTAATCACTCAAAATGTATCCTACGAGGATACGAGAGAAAAAGTAACATTAAAGTCAACCTTTCTCCTTGAGTGAACCATCAGGCAACTGAGAGAGCCTATAAACTGCTGAACTTTATCCTAAAATCCTTTAGGTATTGAAACTTCATTTGTAACTGATAGGTTTGTAGTTCCGTTGTAAATCAACTAGCTCCAAGACCTTACTATACTTCATGGATTGCATCTCATCAGTTTTTCATCCCACCACAAATTCGCATTGGGTCCAGAAACAACTTCTATAAAAATAACTAGATTCGTAACATGTCTAATAGCATAGTCCTATTCACCTAATAGACTATGTAATCAGATGGGTTAGCAGGTTGTCTCAGTTTAGCGGATCTATACAACTGTATTAGATCTTGTACCCCCAGGAACCTTTGTGTGTACAGGTATGGGTTCTTGTTCTTGTATAGGCACGGTATAGAGACCTAGATCCCCCAAATCTAACTATATGAGTAGCGAGTACGTAATAACTTTAGTATCCACCCTGTTATCATCCAAAGGATCAAAAGGCCCCCCATCATTATAAATATTGTATTTCAGAAACTTAGTTGTTTGCATTTCCACTATTCTATTCCCTCCTTTTTTTACAGTAAAATCTGTAGCCTTAAAATGGTCGAGATATCTTACTAAATAGCAATGAGCGTAACGAGCATGCAATTTTTCTTTGTATGGATTATATTATCCTTGTAGGATAACCTCATACACGAATGTGTGCAAGGCTAGGTTTCCATACATCTAGGTAATTAGGTATATTAGTCTTGTTCTGCGTCAACTTTTTAAAGTCATTTAGGGTGCAGTACACACCATTTTTCTCAGAACTACTTGGCATAGTGAATTAAGTTACTATTCTAACTTATTCCATATATCTGGCGAATGGACCTTTTTAAGTCCTGAAACACCATGTTTGCCATGATATTCTCCTTCATGATTAGATCTAACACTCTTGATGAATTTTCCCACTAAGCATATGGTCAGGTATGGATCTCTTAATGGTTATAAGACATAATCTATTAGGCCGATCCTAGGCTTCATAGGCTACTTTATGAGCCCTCGAGCTCATAGATGTAGGTGGAGATGGCCTATCCGTCTGTATGGCCATATCAACCTCAATTATTGTTGGACCCCACACCCTACCAGTATTTGGCACAATGGTGAGAGGCGTGTTCTTTGAAACAACAAAACCTTGAGAGGTCGCGAGTTCGATTCCCAGAGAGGACAATACCAATTTGTGTTAGATGCCGCGGTATAACCCGCAAACACACGCCGGGGTATAACCCCCAAACACCTACGGGTGGGGTGTGGGGTCCAACAGATGAAGTGGTTTTTGAAATGAACCTTACAAAGTCCCCAGGTCTTAATAGACTAAATCAAATTAACTAGAAATCTTTGCTTATAGTAAAGGATATGGTGACCAAAGTTGTATTGAAAACTTTTGATGCAGGCAAAATGCTATAAAAGATAAACAAAATTTTCATATTTCTTATAACCAA
Organism: Erythroxylum roigii; assembly: GCA_027576455.1. NCBI lineage: Eukaryota > Viridiplantae > Streptophyta > Magnoliopsida > Malpighiales > Erythroxylaceae > Erythroxylum > Erythroxylum roigii. The sequence continues at coordinate 25,502,431 of JANZXV010000008.1, forward strand.
GACCTCTAATACTGCTACTTTTGGGATGTTTAGACTAATTACTTGTAATTTTCTCTATAAGATTATAGCCAAATTATTGACTAAAGGAATGAAAAAGGCTTTGGGAACCATAATCACTCTAAAGGAATGAAAAAGGCTTTGGGAACCATAATCACTCTTGCACAAGAAGCTTTCAAGGCTTTGAGAACCATAATCACTCTTGCACAAGAAGCTTTATTAGAAGGTATAAACATTGGGGATAGTGTTCTCCTTGCACAAGAGCTCTTCAAGGTATATTCCAAGAGGAATAATTTAAAGAATTATGCCAACAAGATTGACCTGAACAAAGTTTATTATTCTATTATTTGGCTCTTCTTTTAGCAAGTTTAAAAAGTGTTCAGCATCCCTGAAAAATTTAAGAAATATCTACCCATATGTTATTTAACTCCTTCTTACTCTAATCTTATTAATAGAGAACTATCAAGGCTATTCAAAGGGTAGAAGGGCACTAAGTAAGGAGAACCCTTGTCTCCTTACCTTTTTGCGCTCTATATAGAGGTGTTATCTAAACTTATAAACCATAACAGAAGGGTGGATCCCTCCTTTAAATTCCACTCAAAATGAAAAAGATTAAAGATCTCTTTACTATATTATTTACAGATGACCTTTTGCTTATTTCAAGAGCTTGTGAAAAATTAGTTCATAATCATATATTGCCTCTTCAATTATTCAAAGAGCTTTGAGTCTTAGCATTAACATTAAAAAAAGCCACCTCCTTATCTCTAAAAGTATGGAACACCTTTCCATTTAGTTTGCAACTATCTTTGGCCTACAGGTAAAGCATGCCCCTATAACTTATTTGGGATTGCATAACAACTAGAAGATTACTTTATAGGTTACAGGGACTACTTACCTTTAATAGACATGGTATAAAAAATAATTCCAACTATAATAACTAGCTTTTGTCTACATTTAGTATAATTACACTAGTTCAGGCATTATTGAACTCTCTACACTTATATTAAAGCTCATACTTTTTCCTAGAAAAAACGAGTATTGAAAAGCTTAGAGGAAATATTAAGAAGATTCCTATGGAAGGGTTGCATGGAGGATAAACTTATGGCTAATGTAAATTGGAAGGAAGTATATATATGTTAAAGTAAATAAGGGGTTATGGAATTCATCATATCAATATTACTAATATAGTTTTGATGGGCAAAAGAATTTGGAGGATGATCATGACAAAGAATCTTTATGGTCGAGATGATCAATGCATACTATTTAAAAGAAGAAGCCTATATAAAATATAAGAAGTAAAAGGCCAATCTTACTTATTTGACCAGATTTTGAAGCTAGAGAAGAAATATGTATCACTAATTTTTGATAATTGGAGCAAAGAGGGTGTTATAAATGAGCATAGATAGTATATGAGCCATTTAACAAATATAATTAGAAGAAAAAAGTTAAAGTATGGATCTCAGGTAATGAATAATATTCCAAGGGTACTCAAATACTGCCTAATCATAATCCAAATAGCTCTAGGAATACTCTTACATTTAGACCTTGAACAATTCAGAGAATTTTACGAGCAATTCCTTTAGAGTTTATATTAGCTACTCTAGATATAGAGTTACATGGGATAAATTTATATGGAGCAAGAACATTCCCTCCCAGGATGTCCTATCACTGATGCCTATTTTTTGTAGGAAGACTCTATATCCTAGACTTGGTACCCTACTTATTTGTGAGTAAGGCTTGCAAACTATGTGAACAAGCTCATGAAGTTATAGAGCACCTCTGCTTTGAGTGTGGTTACTCCAAAGAAATATGGTATGTCTTCATCAACAATAACTAGATCTCTTTCAACTCTTACAATTGGAGACTCGTCACCGTATCACTAAATTCATTTAAAAGCTAGTCTATAGACAAGGTTATATTAACTTTCATGTTCGAGACTACATTATGCACAATATGTAAGGAGAGGAATTATAGACTATTTAGAAGAGAATTTCACCCAATTTTATAATTAAAGATGAAATCTTCAAGAGGAAGAGGGAGTTTATCCTCATTAACAACAATGTCAGAAGTAGTGTAAGATAGAATTGGCCAATGCATGGAGAATTAAGTAGGACAAAAGGACTATTATATTAAGTATTTAATCGGTTTCCATTTAAGGATCCATTACTCCATTATCCTTAAACGATAAATTTACAAGCATAAAACCTAATAAGTAAAATTCTAAAAACATAAAGCAGAACGTATTCACCTTATAAATTTTCTACTTTTGTCTCTCCACCCTAATCTTGGAACCCATTTGGCATCCATAGAGAAAGTTAGAACAAGTAGACCAGCTTAACATGCAAAGGATGAATAAGAAGCAAATGCCTCGAGCTAGGAGTTGAAAGAGGTTCCCACAGTCTCAATTTTTTTTAATATTTCCTCGTGTGTTTTTTTCATGTGTATTCACTTAGGGATTACAAAGGATGTATCTTTAACAAGAATTGCACAAGTGCATGGCAAGTGGAAAACTTTGGATTGGCTTCAAGCCTTACACAAAATATGTTGTAACATTCATAGGGCTTCATCCCTATATCTCTAATATATTCTTTCATTTACATTCTAAAAAAAGTAAATCGGTGTTTGCTCTATTTCTAAACCTTATTAATTTAAAAAAACCACAAGCACATGACATAGTCGTTACTAACATAAGCGAGTATGGATCAACCCTATAGAGAATAGTGTCAACTAGTGGTTACTCATAAACTTAATTGTCTAGGTTAACAACTATAATTAATTAACAAAGAAAATAAAAAAATCTCTTAGAAACTAAAAATAAAGCAATGATCAAGAATAATGACAATCTATGAATATACTAGACTTGGTACTTTAATATATTCAATTTCACGTAATTTAATGAATGATTTTAGTTTTTTGGACTGCTAAAAGATCCTAACTTAGATTATATTCTCCCTCAAGACATAAAAGCCCTATCCTTATATTAAGTCAATTGAAATCCCTTTTAAATCGAGATAACTTAAAATGCTTTAATTCACTATGTGAATTCTCTTGATACATTTTATCCTAACTTTGGAAAATCTTGCGACTTTCTCTTGAATAACTCATACTTAATCCTCTTCATCCATGTTGTGATCTAACCACATATCTCATCTTTCAAATATTGAGGCATGAATCAAATAATTAAATCTTTCACTTTCACTCTTTCAATTTAATCAATATAAAAATATAGATAAATCTAAAGAAAAATAGATATTTATTAAATAAAAAATTAATCAAACATATTACATAACATCTAAAAATAATAAAGAAAAGTAGAAAAGTAGATCATTGTTCTTAGATCTTGAATCTTTAATAGATCTTGTTAGAATTTGATTCCATCTTCAAAGATTGAATTGTTCTTGATAAAAAACCAATGTTGTATTCTCTTGAAAATGATCTTCTTAAGCTATCTTGCAATAAATTTATTGAAAAATTGAAAAACTCAAAGGCATTAAAATTTGGGATGAGATTTGTTGTGCCACTTATCCAATTCCTACTATGTCCCAACAGATCTCATCTGGCACAGAATAAAAACTGGGTAAGTGGCATAGCAAATCTCATCGGCTGAAGTTTATGCTATCCTTTACTTGATTGTCTGACACCAAAAATTGCCTTGCCCTTGAACTATAAGGTCGATAAGGCACCTATATGATACATAGCTTGATTTAATATGTTCCTTTAATTCATATGATAATAATTATAAGAGAAGTCATTCTTTACATGACACCTCATAAACTTTAACTACCCTAGAGTAAGAGACAGAGCAACTAATGTACCCTTAATCAACTTGACCTATAATAGTTAAAGTGCTGCTAATAAGATTCTTTCAATGGATTGATGGCAATGGTATGATGATGGCGTTAATGCATGTGTAGTCATTACTCTCAAGTGGTGGCTGTCGTTGCTTAGGATAGAAATAACAAAGGAATGAATTTTCCCTACCAGGTTAGATTACAAAGAATGAAATATAATTTTTCTTTATTTTTATTGTACGTATCTTATGTGAATGTTAGTAATCACGTGTCCATCACTTAATTAGGGTTTTGCTAATATGATGTATCACATCAAATCTTTTAATTACGGGGTTAATAGTGGGCTATTATTGCTATAAATTTAAAACTCAAATATTTTTTTGCTACTTTTAATAATTGTGATTAATAGTATAAAATTGGGTAAGGTTTGTATTTTTTATAACTTACCCATAATTTAAAAGCATGGACCAAGCTTTCTTTCTCCTCCTAAAGTTTACTTTGCAATTGGGACCAGCGTGTCATCCTTGCGCAGGGGCCATGCTAATCTTCTCTGTATCGTTCCAATTTTATCAGATGTCCCGAAGGGACGTTTACTTTGCAATTGGGTGATATATTATGTTAATTTTATTTTGGACTTCATATTTTAATTTGGGGTCATTTTTTAATTCTAATAAAAATTTGACCCTAAATTTGATCAGCCTCATTCAAATTATAAGACCATAAAATAATGAATCTAAAAGTGTTTCTATCTTATTTCTGAGTATGGGATATGAATGTTTGATATCTTGCGGAGGGGAAAAAATAGAATCCTTAATAGCTCACAAGGTCAAACCTCAAGCTTTAGGTCAAAGTTTAAACTATTATGAATTAAGGTCAAATCCATAAAAGTTAGTTTTGGTTTATACTACAAAATCCAGTTAGCACCAAGCAAAGTGATAAAATAAAGTCCTGGTCTTAGCCTACTAATCAAACAGTCAAACCTAACTTCCAATCAAAATTAGGTATAGTTAGAGTCCGATTCACCAATCAAATTTGAGAACTTAAAAATCACAATTTAAGATCAAGGGTTCACAGAGCACCTGTTCCTATTACCCTATGTCAACTGGATAGATAGATAAATGCTTATAGAATATAGTAGACACAGAGTAACAGGAACAAGTAATATGTTCCCTAAGATCAAGCCTAAAAATTATAATCAATGTCAAAACCTAAAATTTACAATCAAAATTAATGACCAAAATAATGAAACTCAAAACTTAAAAATTGTAACCAAAGTTAAGGCCCAAATAGTACAACCCCACCTTTTTTAAACTTAAAGTACTATTTTTTAAGCTTTTCTTTAATTATTCTAGTCATGTGAAAATATAAATTTTCACCTATGTTTTAAAATTATCATTTTAACACATACCCAAAATCATAATTTGTTAGACACTGGCATCTATTTTTAGCCAACTCCACAAATTCTTAACATTCTTGTTTGTTCAAATTTTCATTTTTAATTTATTAAACCAAAATCCATTTTAAATCTCTAAGGGTCATTTTTTCATAATTGTTATGTATTCTTTGAACTTCTTTTCAAGTTCTTCCGTATAAGGATTTATACTCCTAAGCATCTTTTCATTTTTCAAACTTATTATAAATTTTGGCAAGCAAATTCCTATTTTATTTTCCTCTAAACACGTACGTTTTTTATCAAGTTTCGCTCTTAATAAATATCTTTTAATGATTTCCCAATAATATAAAATTAATTAGGGATCTAGATTTTTTTTATAAATCAGAAGAATTTTATACATAAAATAAAACGTTATGTACATGACCATGACTACCAAATCAACGACCCATTGTTACCAAAAGATTTACACAACCTAATTTCATATTATTTCCACACACCCAATCATCATATACAATTCTACCTTTTTTGTTTTGTTTTGCTTTTTTTTTTCCAAGTTACCTTGCCTAACTAATTCTCTACATCATCATCTCCGTTCTCTAGTAAACCCACAAGCAATCCACCATCATAACATGCAAATTTTACATCACAACCTAAACTATCATTCCAAGTCCGTAGAAGAAAAGTAGCAGCTGTATTATTTGCTGTCTAGTTAGTGATCCGCTTGCATATCCTCATTTATGAGCATTTTCGGGTGCCATCAAAGTAGTTTGTGCTATGTTGTTGAAAAGAGCAATCAGCTTTTGTCTGTACTATTTCTGCTAAATCGCTCAGTCATGTCTTTTGATTTTCCTTTGGCATTTGTGAGATTAGTGCCCACCTAGATGAAATCTAAAAAAAACTCCTGCACAAAATTGTTAGAAAAATACAACCATCCCACTCTTACCTTTTCTCGATGTTTGAACGAAGATGCTCTATAACTTGAAAATTTACTTTGACTTTGAGGCTTCCCACCTCCATGGCCTCATCTTTGAAGATTCTAACATTTCGTTCAGTCCATAGGTTGTAGATGGTAATCGAGAGGATAATGGCTAAAAGGTCTGTGTTACAGTTTCGGTTGTTTTGTGATTGATTGAGCCAAATAGGAATGAAGTAAAGATTGGGAAAGCGGGAAAAGTTAAGCTGAAAGTGATTTAGGCAATTGTCCCACGCTACTTTAAAGAAGGAACATTGAAAAAACAAATGTTCTGTAGTCTCATTATCTAATGTACACAAGGACATGGACGGAGTTACTTGGGGGCCAGTGGTGCACTGGGCCCCCAAGACTTTGGTATTTGAAATGCAGAAAAAAAAAAAAAAAAAGTGAGATTGCATAGGCTTTGATACAGGAAGACTTTGAAAATTTAGTTCTTGAATTGCTCTTTAATTTTTTCTGATTGTCCGAGTCCCATCTTAAATTTGGTGAATCTTAAGATATTTTTATTAGTTCAATATGAGAAAATGGAATTCTTATAACTTCGTTCTCATATATACCTTAGTAATTAGTACTATTCGCCTGCTTATACATCCGTATATTAGGTCCAATTCTAATAAATAATTTTCTATAAACATTCAAACCAAATTCTTAATAAGCAACTTAGTTCTACTTTTATTTTTCATTTTCTATTTCATTTTCAAATTTAATAAACATTTTATTAGGTTGAGTTTTTAATTTGCTTTCTTTCTATTTCAAAACTTATAAAAACATAAAAATTATTTTTTATTTTTATTTTTATTTTTTTATATATTTGTTAATTACTTAAAATTATGAATAATAGAGTATAACCGTTCATTTTATTTCTTTAATTGTAATATTAATTTATATAGAAAATAAAAATATCTTCAAAATTAATAAATATTTAGTATATTTAATAT
>JANZXV010000008.1:25509622-25525526 GCA_027576455.1 Erythroxylum roigii
ATATAGGATTAAAATATAATTATTTACTTGATTAATTAATACAATTAATTTGTTATCTTTTATTTTTAATAAAACTTTATTTTTTATTTAGTTTTGATTTGAAAATTTTTGTAAAATCTAAATTTTATTTGGGCCCTCCTATCTTAAATTTTTGGCTTTATCACTGCACAGGGAGCAATGGTTTGGTGTTTGTAGGTATAAAAGTTTATCCCAAGCTGGCAATTTTTTAAGGAATGCTAACCATAAAATGAAGGAGCACCGAGAGCTATTGTTTTTACACTAGACTAGCTTGTGCCAAGGAACCTTCTACAAAGGAGGTCTCAATAGCTTGTAGGCTAAGGAATTTGTGTATTGTTTTGATGGGCTAGCCAAACCTTCCAAACAATCTAGATATTCACTTAAAGGGATAAAAAAATATTTAACATTTTCTCTAATTTACATATAAATCAAAGAATTCAAATTTTCAATTAAGAGAGTTCTTTTTGTTTAAAGTTTTTTTTAGCTTCTCTTAGTTAGATAGATGAGGACTCTATTAATTGAATCAATCTTTTTAATCTTTTAATCATAATCCAAAAATCAAGGATTAAACACTTTGTAACAAATCACTTCCACTTGACAACAACAACAATAAACACCTTGTAACAAATCACTTCCACTTGACTACAGTAACAATAATAGCCTAAGGGTAAGGTCAATGTAGGGTTCCTTCAGGGTCGTTCTTAACATTTTATAGGCCTGGATACATTAAAAAAAAAATCTCTATTTTGTCTGTTTTTGTTCTTTATGGAGGTTATCATAAAGAATAAAATGAGGTCAAATAAGATAGGTCAAAAGTGATCCACAAGTGCCCTTCCTACCATTACCTAAAATCAGGCCTGGTTTCTTGTATCACCCTTTAAAATACAAGGCTGTATATGCCTCTCATAAGACAGATAGCAATGGACCAGAGTAAGACAAGACCCAAACATTGTTGTTTTAAGGCAATGGGCCCAAGCTCAGCCCCCACCCGGCCCAAACTGTTTTTCTTCTAAATAAAAATAAAAAATGACTTCTATTTTGCTTACAAGTGTAGGGCAATTGTAATCTCTACGCAGAAGTGACATCTCTTCAGGCAGAACAGTACAAGGTTACGTCAAGCATGCAAAGGAGCTTACCAATCCACCCAGCAAATTCGAAACAACCCTTGAACCCAAAACCTCCAGAAGGATAGCACGGGTGGAAATAATCGAGAACTCTTAACATGCCAACTGAATTTCAGAATTCAAACTTCAGTACAGCAACAGCTTAAAACCCAAAAAGAAAAACAATTCAGTCATTCAGTTCTCTCTCTAAGACAACTCTGGTTAAATCCAGTTTCACGATGTTTGATGGACATTTTGTCTCCTATCTAACATTTGGTTTGTGATGCCGTAACTCTGTATTTGACATTATGAACAATTCCGGGTTGGACAAAACTATACTGATTCAGTTTTGTCGTGCAAGCCCTTCAATATTGAGAAGATAAGGTTCTAGCACTCTAGCAGGTTCTTGATAAAGTAAGTGCCCGAAAGAAACCACCCTATAAGGACGAAAGAGAATGAGAATAGCCCAATTAAGAAGGGCCAGCCAACCAATGATATGCCCAAACAGAGAACTACTGTAAATGGAAGGAACGATCTGATGATTGACTTCCAGTCGATCCAATATCCCTTAAACAGTATTAGAGCTGCTACATTCACCATGTTCCAACTCATTGATCCACGATAACTGAGCCGATTCAAACAGTTGGCAACAAAGGAATGACAATTGCACGTGAATATGTTGTAGGATTTATGCTCAAATTGCCGTACGCTTGACTGTAAAGCATCATCCCATGTGATCGCAGTTCCATACTCTGAATGCATATACCCATGCTTGCACGTGTGGCCAGCTAGGTTAGGGGGAAAGCAACACTGATTTATCAAAACAGGTGCCATAACAATTTTGTCAATGGATCAACTTCTCTTTCATTAGCTAATTGGAATTTGACAGGAAAATAGAAGACCATGAAGGGAAGCTAGTAATTCCGAGTTATTGCTTACAAAAACAAAGCAATCTTGTTTTGGAATACAATCACACTTCTCACCACTAAGGAAAGAATAATAAAGAACAGAGACATCACCATATCCAGTGTATCTATAGTCTTTAAATTATTCTATAAATTTTTTAATTGCATCAAAACAAACTGATGTTATAAGTATAGATCTTGAATTAAAAACAAAACAAGAAGAATGACAAGTGTGTTTTTCTATCGTTTGTCAAGTTTGCAACTGTGATGACTGCACATACAAGCAGGTGCTAAAGGATATCATGGCATGTGAACGCTATGTATGTCTGTGTGTATGTGCAAGCATAAGCATGTATGTGCAGGTTGTATATGAGAGAGAAATAAAGAAAGATGAATCTGGGAGCACTCACAGATGTACCTGTTCTCTATCAAGTTGAAGATATCTAGCAGCTGAACCAAACGCAAAATTGTCAACGTTTACAAGATAAGATCCTGAGAAGTCTACAATAACTCCATCCTCTCTGCAAATGCCAACATGTCCAATAAAAGGTGCCAACCATGAGACTACTGGAAGTGGAGTCCAAACCAAACAACAAGGAAACTTTGCCTCTTTCTGATCAATTTCATCTAAAGGCCACAGATCATGATGAATCGATGTAGTACTCGTGTGCTCAATGTCGTACACTCCTTTTAGATCCATTTGAGCAAATCTTTCACAGGATGTATGCTTTTATGCACTTCGTAGATGTGAGTGTCAGAAAGTCAATAAACAACCTGAAACGTAGTGGACACTCTGCAATAAAATACAGTAAATATGACGAATATCGCCAAGTTGACATTATCATAAGAATGAAACATGTGTCATTCCTTTTCTAAATTAAAATGCAACATGTATGAAACTTTGAACTAAGATGTACAAAAAGGTTGTCATGAAAGACTAACAGCAAAAAGATAACGACACAAATATAGAACTAAACCATACACTCAATGACAATAGAATGCATCAATAAATTCATAAACATAACTAAGACACCTCCACTTAACTTGAATTATGGATACTTGATTTGCATTTTGTCTCAATATCCTTTGTCTTGTCAGTTCTCTAAGTGATAAAATAATTTTTCCTTTTCGGTGCATAGGGAGCCCCACAGGTTACTACTGTGCTACACAGCAAAGAAGAACCTCCCTTCCGAAATCCCTCATCACCCAAATCCCCTAAACTAAGCACTACTAGGAGTTCCATACCATTCAAGGATATCTAAACTGAAATGCTTGATACCTGTATTTTGGTAATGCATTAACTGCTGAGACTTTTGGCTAATCATATCACGTCGCAGATATTCATTCCAATATCAACCCTATGTTTGCTAGCTTGCACCTTTTCCTTCAATAACAACACAAGCCAATATCCATCCTAGATGGCAACCATGGATCAAATATTGAATTCTCACGTGTTCTTACACATTCCTAAGTGATCTGAGAAAACTCTCACCTCGGTAGACAAACACCCAATAGTTCAAGAGGTTGCATACTTAATGACGATGATGGTAAAGAGTACAACCAAATGGAATGACTCTTAATATATATGTGACGAGGATCAGCCATTTTTCTTCACAAGTGAAATGAGAAGGATGAACATATTATGATGGCTATCATGCTTCAATTACGCCAAATAATGATAACATATAGGTTCGTATTGATTAAAGTTCTGGCACCATAGACTGTTCTTATAGCATGTTTTACAACAAAATGACACGATCAACAATGGGAGAAAATTTTTAGACAAATGACAACAGTAAAATGAAGATAAAGGTTACCCTAGTTACTTGGACTTTAGATGAAGCCTAAATATACACGGTGACATATCTGTTCACATTATTAACTTGCACCAGCCTAAATCTCCAGAACCATTATTTTCAATCCATTACAAGGCTGAACATGAATCTGATAAAAGAAAAGTTAGATGAAGCTTATACTTGTTAGTTGGGTAAATACCTAGATCTATCTATAAACCTAAGTGATTTCTAATAGAATCTTACTCATCATAAAGTAGAACATAGATCTGATATCTGTCTAGATTATAGAAGAAGGCAATTACTGATCACATCATCTCATTTCCCTCGACTAAGCACATTGCAGCACGGATTAATGCGTCGTAAAGACCTCTCTCACCAGCCAGAATTGATCAAATTGCAAAATTGAAACCAGGAAGCCCTCGATTATGAGCTAACAAAGTGAACTAAAAAAAAGCCACACCAAAGCAAACCCAAAACAGAACACAATCAATACAGTGATGACGTCAAGAATCAAATGCATCTGAAGGAAATTTTTTATAAAATATTAAAACTTCAAACTCCAATGAAGTTTTGTTTGAAGTTTGGACATATATTAAGGATGCAAAGTACCTTTACCATAAACACCACGGCGAATCTGAAAATCCACTCTTGAACCTTGTCCCCGTGACTTCTTCCTTCAATTGCTCAACAAGAAAGAGAAGCTCAGTCTCTGCCGTATTCTAAACGAAAAGACAAGAAAAGGAGAGAGAGGTTACTGACGTCTAACAAAGAAAGAGATTGAGATAGGTTTGAAGCGAAATAAGAATATAAAGGAAGCACCAATCTAACAACTACAATACTCTCGAAATGTTATATAAAAATTGGTCCCAAAAACCTCAGTTTCCAACAAGAGTCGATAGTATTTTAGTCTAACAAAAGGAGCCCAGAAATCTTCTTCGCATGCATCGGGAATTTGAAGCACACCCACGATTAAGAAAAAAAGAATCCGTCTATCACAGTTTAACATCAAAGCAAGCGGGAGAGTAAATAAAGCAAACGATGAACCAAAAGGCCGTCACTCGTGAAAGACATGACATACCAAGTGGGTCACAAGGAAATCGAAGATCACGAGGTCGGCGAACAGTTCATTCTAAAAAAGAAGCCAAGATACGATGCATAACAGCTATATGGTTATTTAGATATTTATATGCTGTGAATGAGAGAATCTGACAGTTCTCGAACGGTGGGGGAGGGGAAGGGAAGGTGCGACGCACTTGCCCTGAATTTTGTAATTTCTTTCCCATCTATTTTCCACCATTACCACCGTATTCAAAAGATTTGTTTGGTCCGCTCCGGCCCGTAGTTAACTAGCCACCAGCTTAACTTTTCAAAACATTTTATATAAAATAATGTTTTTTATTTAAAAATAATAAAGATTGAGTTGGGCTACGCCCCATCTGGGCCGGGCTCAGCCCAGTCTATTTCCTCGTGTCTTTAGGAGTGCTTAGTTGATCTATTTATATAATGTATTGTATTTAGCCATTTACATGTCTAAGGTTGCGTACTATCAGGCTCCTCTAGATCCCGCTTTAATTTGGGACTTCGTGGTACGATAACGATGATTTAGCAATTTTCAAGTATCAAACTCATTTATAAGATCTAGAATTTTTAATTAGTAAGTAATTTATTTGGAGTACATAATTTTAGAGTATTGTATACACTTAAAAATTTATTCATTTTACCATTATGAAAAATGATTAAATTATTAATTTTATAGAAAGATGCATTTTGAATTAAAAATATCATCTAATTTAATAATATGAATTAGATGACTTCTCCAATTTTTTTGGGTTCTTTTCGTATGGATTGCTTTTACTATTATTACATTTAGGAGAATTAAGTATTTATATTTTGATTTAGTAGTTTCTTAATGGCAAGAGGCTAACCTGCTTCGTTATTTTGAATTTATGCGTCAAGAAATGATGTTTCTAAAGCTAGGATTTTGGTCCCAGCTCAAATTTTCGTTTCTTTAAAGCAATCTAACACCATGGTATTATAGAGTAATCCTTTTAGTTTCCTTGCCTCAGTGTCAACCCTCAACCAATTTTCTTGCCCTCTTTACTCTTTGATTTGACAGAAATGCGTACTTGAAGTTAGGATTTCTAAGCTTGTTGACAAGATCTTTCTACATTAAGCAAAGTAAGGTTAGGTTGAAAGCAATTTGGTAATAACCTATGAGTTTGAAGTGTAACCTCTCGTTTGTTAGTTGTTAATATTCAGTTTACAAAATTGACATTATCTATAAATATACGATAATATTCATTTTATTTTATGACAATTTTAAAAAAACATTAAAAAATAAAGGAAGAATTTTTGCAAAAACAAAAGTTCCTGTGACCTCGCAATTGATGACCATCTCTCAACCCTCGCAAAACGAAAAGTCTTGTGCACTGAGACAGCCCCCTATGTTTAACAGAAGAATTCAAAATTAAACCTAAATAAGTGATTTGATTTGAATAATAATGATATATTTGAAAGATACTATTGTTTATGTTTATGTTAAGATAATTTTTATAGCACAATAAGTTATATATGCATTTTAATCATGATCCTTATCTTGACAAAAATTTGAAATTTTTTATTGAATTGATAGTCTTTAAGTTATGATAATGACCAATTTTAGATAAAAGATAAGCATTGATTATTTGTATTAATATTAATATCCTTATATGCATATGTTATATTGTGTGTACTTTCATATATGTATTGAAAAAGTATTTATCATGAATACACAATACTAGACATATTTAAAATTGGTGAAGAGTATTATATATTTCTGCAATACATATTTTAAATTGTGTATTGCTATTCATGAATATTTTTACTAAATTTACTTTTTGGATTGTCTCTTTACCAAATTCCATCACTATGAGACCATGTTATGATATCATAAGATGCTTTGCAATAAACTAAATCTACAAAAAAAAAACACTATAGAGATTGATTATACGATAGAGAATCATATGCAATGTAATTATGGAAATAACAAAAAAGCCTTTTGTATAGATGTTCATGTTTGTCCAAATAGGAAGGAAAATCTTAGTTCCATGAGATCAATATCCAAATAACAAAGAACTATGCAACATCTTTCACTTCTGTAAAATCCAATTAAAAAAAAGACAAACATCCTAGATTAATAGACTGGCACAATTTTATAGATGGCGATAATGAAACTCTAAAAGGCACCAGCATTATAGAATCACTCGTGATTCTAAAAAATAAAAAGCATAAACACCTAAACACAAACATCACAGGAAGACATCTACAAACATTTTAGCCAAATTAGTCAATCCATACAACACTTGTATACATGGTTGTTACCATTTTTATAGTAGTGAGATCGGCGATGTTAACACCACTGCTACATTTACTTAGGAGGGAAGAGACAAGTGGTGCTCTAGCCCCTATTGCTGCTACTGTTTACACCGTTGAAAGGCGTCCTAAGAGGCATTGGAATCACTCCTTCTGCCACCATCCCAACTCCTTATATTAGTGATGTTGGTTTGGAAACTTCACCATTGCTTGTCACAGCTACCATCTGTTGCTTCCATCGTCTAGGAAGGAAGCTTTAACACTCTCGCTGCCACTACTTCCTTCAGTGGCTAAGTACCATCAATGGTTGTCTCCCACTTCTCTCTATGTCGTCAGTCACATTCCGTATGCTTTAAAGCCCACAAGATGAGGTTTGGTCTAAAGAGTCTTCTAAAACATGGTGGAATCTTATGGAAGACTTTAGAACCTTCTAGAACATGACCATAGTATGGCCTTTGGAGGAGAAAAGGACGTGAAAGCCATTGATAACTTTCTTGAGAGTATGAAGTAATATTTCAAGGCATTTGGCATTACAGATCAGGCCAAGATGGTCGAAAGTGCTTCTCACTATCTTAAAGACATAACCATAGTATGGTGGAGGAGAAGATACAATGATATTGGGAAAGGAACTTACACCATAAATACATATGAAGAATTCAATAAGGAATTGAAAAGGCAGTTCTACCTCGAGAATGCGAAGAAGGAAGATCAAGCCAAGTTGAGAATGCTTACACACTCAAGGAGCATTCAGGAATATGTTCGAGGGTTTTAAGAGGTTTTATTGAAAATTCCTGATTATTTGAACAAGTAAGCTTTCTTTTCCTTTTGTGATGATATACAACTGTGGGCTAAGATTGAGTTAGAGAGGTGTGGTATGCAAGACCTTACTAATGCCATTATAGTAGCTGAGTTCTATATAAAGTAAGAAGGGATGTCCACCACTCCAAGTCCCAAAAGAATGATAAGGGAAAGAGTGGGAGAGTAATAAGTGTAAATTGTATCATGTTTTAGGGCTTAGTTTGATATGTATTTAATTGTTAATTCAATCGTTTAGTATGTGTTTAGGTTATAATTGTATTAGTTTGTTAATTATTTATGTTTAAAGTGTTTTATGGGTCTCTGAGCTTAAATATCATGTTTTTGAAATTCCTTGATGTGTTTATTAGTATTTCAAGGTCAACATCGAAGAACAGAGAAGTTTCAAAGACATTCTGGTCGAACCAAGGACCCATGATCGTGACATAATAGGCCACGATCTTGACAGAAGCACCAGAGTTGGCCCACGATCCCACATGCCACGATCATGACAGAAGCCTAGGACATGGCCCACGATCTTGACCTGCATGCCATGATTGTGACAGAAGGTTTAGATGTGGCCCATAATCATGACCTGCATTGGGAAGATTCGCAAACACTCAAAAACGTCAAGTTTTGAGAAATTTTTTCTGACCCTGAAAAAACCCTAGGGTTGCTCAGAATAGAAAGGATATTTATAGAACAAGACAAAAAGGCAAAGGGAGCTTTTACATTAGCTACTTTGGGAAACCCTAGAGAGAATTCATTCAGAGATCGAGAAAGAGAAGAAGGAAGAGAGAAGAGGAGAAGAAGCTGATTCGATGTACTTCCCGGATCAGGTGTTTCCCGACGTCGCTACCTCCCATCATCCGTTCAAATCATATTTCCTATTTATTTTCAGTTTTATTATTGTATAGAATTTGAATAATAGTTTTTTGATAGGATTTTTTAATATTGAAGATGTTCTAAACTCACCTTCGGAGTTTTATTTTTTGAATTAATGAATTAATGAAATTTGATTGTTTATGTGTTTATTGGATTGGTTGTGATTTAATTCTACGATTGCATAATTCGATAATAAACTGAGAGAGTGAATTGAATGAAAAACGATTAAATTGGGCTAATGAGAGTTAGGTGATTTAATAGAAATTAAAATTATATCAAATCGGTAAATTGTGCAAAGAAAGATCTTGCATAGGTTTTTGGTAGTTTATTAGAGAACTTCAAAACTAATTAGGGTTTTGGATAGGCTGTAAATTGAGAAATTGTGACCCCCACAATCTAATTAGGGTTTATGATTTAGAGATAATGGTTATAACTCGAGAGAGAGTAATCAACCCTTGGATCGTCTAGAACCAACAATCTAGTAATTCATAATCAGTTAGGTTAGCATTAAGTATAGGTAAAATCCCCTTTCTCTCAATTAGTAATTTCCTTAGGTTGACTCTTGGGTGTGTTGCAATTGTTTAGTAATAGTATTTCCGTGATTGATTCTTAAATTGATTTGATTGATTGGATTAATTTCTCGTTTCTAGTTTTATGCAATTTGATTTTTTTTTTGGTCTTAGATTTTAGGATTAGATTATCCCTCTTTATGAGATCGACACTTTAGGTACTATGCTAATGAACCATTCACTTGTGGATTATCAAGTATTTATTAAAACTTACACACATCAAACACCCGATTAAGTTTTGGCACCGTTATTGGGGAGATGATTAGCTTAATTATTTAATTTAAGGCGTTTTACTTATTTTTAATTTCTATTCTTTATTTCTTTTTATTTCTGAATTCTTGCTCTTGCATGAACGCAAGAGTCATGAGAAGTTCGAGTCGTGCTGCTAAAACCTTAATGTTAGATATCACTCGATTAGAATGATCAATTAGGAAAACTCGACGTGAAGAAGAAAAAGAAATCACGAAAGCAATAATGGCCGAGGAATTTCAGCAAGATTTAGATCACGGAGTGAACCAAGGATATCAACAACGAACCCTTATGGATTTCATGAGACCAGGGTTCAATGTGCAACATCCCACTACCATAAGGTACATACCCAAACATTCAGGAACATTCAATGACATATCCTATGCTAATGGTATGTGAGAGCAAAAACACATTCAACTTACCCATGGAATCAACTATCATCATTTAAAAGTTAGCAAATTTTAAAACCATTCACTGCATTCATTCACAAAGTTTACATTGTTTCCATTAGACAAATATTTACAAAACCTCATACAGGTTCTAGCAAAAACTACAAATAAAAGCTATAACTCTCTGACATCAGCTGACAGACCTCTGAGCTATAACTTAGTCCAAAATGTTCTTATAATCCAGAATGAACACTAAGTCTCCTGTCTCGTACCTGAAAAATTACGTTGCAATTTTTATGGATTTTGTGAACTCAATAAGTAAACCATCATTGATGATTTCACCAGATCACACATATATCACAAATTTCATATATATTCAATCGGATCATATATACATTCCAGATATTCACACAACATGGTATATCATATAATCACATAGTTCACATAGCCAAGTATAACAAATAGTTCATATCAATTTATCATTCATTTCAGCTTTGCAAATCATTCAATGAGTTTCAGTCTTATAATGTTATATGCATGAGACTCACATTCTTTCTTATTTTTATGACCAAGTGCCTATCACATATACAAATACTAACCATTGGGCTCAATCAGAACAAATTCATGGAGCATAGCTCTTCGTGCAGAATCATATATCAAAGAGCAAAGCTCTACGTGCAAGCGCTTTCATACTGGCTACTCCAGTCATAACGCCTTTATCTGAGCATGCATTGAAATGCATTAATTTAGAATTTACCATATATCACAATCATTAATAAAGCACAGTCAGAATTTTTAAAATCATCAGACTTAAGGCCGACATTCAACTTTTGTTGAGAATTCACATAACATAATACATTCAGAATTATCAAACAAATCAAAACATTTCCAATACAGTCCCAAATATATACTCCTCAGAATTTAAGTCCAGAATTCAGAAATAATCGCAAAAGTTCAATAATTGGAAGCTTAACAAATCAAATTAAATCAATCCTAGGAAATTCAGCTTGGTTGACTCACAATACGCTCAAAGAAGCTATTGTCTAAATGGTCCGGCAATGTCCGACTGATGTCTAATGTGCTCCTCTATAATATACACAACACATTTACAGATATCACTTTTTTGCACAAATATATAAGTATTCCTTTATACACATGTACTTACATAAAATATGCACAATGCATGTTCAATGAAAATTCTGGGGTATCTTATTGTGATCCTTATCATCAATCATTCAGATTTTAAAGCCCTCATTAATCTCATTTGTACTTATAATTTGGACCAAAATAAAACAATGTGAAATCAATTTCATAACCTAATTGACCATTTCAGATTTTCTACCCACATGATTTCAAGTCAATTTTGCATAATTAATCTGATAAGGTAAATGACAAAATTAGGAACACTTCCTTCTAGAAAGTTGTACTCCAATGTCTTAAGTCTCTATTGATACCAAGATCATTCAATTTGGTTCATTATTCAATGAGTTATGCAACAAATACCACAGACTGTGCACATTTGAAATTTTGGCTAATGCATGATCATACATTCAAGTTGTACACCTCATATCTCTCAATTCCAGTATCCAAAAATTACAATCTTTATACCAATTTAAAGCTAAGAGAATAGGCTACAACTTTGATGAAGACACCTCAATCTAATTTGGCCCACATCAATATAGTTTATTCAATAACCACAAGACATAATTTCTGTCCCTGGCAGTGCTTCAGCTTAAGCTAAGACTCAATTACATGCTAATTTTGGAAATCTTAGAGACAGAATGCAAAGTAGACTTCTTCAAGAAAGTTGTATACATATGTATCTAGTTTAATCTGAATTAGGAATCAACTCATTTAGAAATCTACAGCTCAAGTTATACTCAGAATAACGAAGTATGTTCATGAAAATTCTCCAGTTCATAACATTCCAGCAGACTTCCACACTTTCATCTTATCAATCATTATCAAATTAATTCAGATAGCTCTAAATTTTTATGGAGAGAAAGAAAAATATCTTAGGAATCCATTGATCTAAGTTTCAAGTTATCTGGAGTTCGGATGAAAAAGTTATAGCCAAAGGACTTAAAGTTGCTCAAAGATATACTCTAGTTCATAACTCACACATGCAACTACCACCTTTTTCTCTCTCTAGCACGCAAATCCTCATCTTCTTCACCAAACCCAGTTTTCCTTCTTCTTCTTCCTTTGTTGTTTTCCATATTTCACACACCTAACTTATTCAACTAACACCTAAAACATCTTTTCTACTTCCATCTCAATTAAAACCCAACACAAATAAATTGAAAATCGAAAAGTTTATACATACATAACAAAAACTACACTGTTCACGTGAGCATATCCCATTTTTCTGCATCTTTCTTCCATCTTCATTTCATTTTTTTTGTCATTTTAATCCTTCTTAAAACTCAACACCACACTACTTTATGTCCTCTTTAACACTAACTTCACAAAAATTCATCACTAACTTTACCCAAACATTTATGCATATATATAATGAAAACAGAGCAGGTTCCATCTTTATTACATATATGCTTCTGCGTGTCTGTTAATATCCAACAACAACAACCTGATTTCATCATATAGTTTTCTTTTTTCTTTCTTCTCTCATCTGAAGCTTCTCATTTTCATTACAACTTACTATCAAACTCATTTTAATTCTTTCAAACATTTCCGAAAACATTCACGCATATAACAGAGCATGAACACCAACCATATACGGAATCTTTTAAACCATAACAAAAACACGTATTTCTTCATCAACTTACATAATTTTCATATATCATAATCCAGAATCCATTCAATACAGTTTTGAACAATTCCAAATTCTCAAATTCATCATCTAAATTATTCATCACCGTAATCACAGTTCTCAAACCCATGCATGCATGTATATAGTTACACCGTAAAAATACCATCGGAACTACTTACTTGGTTCCACAAAATCTCCAGTAGGTGAGAGTGAATCAATAGCACAAAAAATTCAACACTTGATGTTTCTGTGGATGAACTAGAGAAGATTTTTGGTAAAGGAGTTGTTTCGGTGAAGAACAAAAACATAAAGACATAATATCAAGCTTCAACAATTTCTCTCTAGCAACACACTTAACCACGTGTGATCCTTGCATGTGGGCCATGTGTCAACATGCAAGGCTGCCACATTTCACAATACAATTTAGCCATTTGTCACATATATATAATCGCCAAGTGTCACTATATAATTGGTCCAAAATATCCCAAATTTATCAAAAATTTCTAAAATTCACCAAAAATTTTGAAATAATAGTATGACTCTCCAAATCAATTTTTAGCTCAAAATAATTCACATTTCACATTTTAATAACTCAATTATACCCGAAAAATATCAATGAATGCATGTACAATCATATGAATGTGCAAAAATGTGCGTGACACATTTAACTTATGCATGACGTGTATTTTCCTAATTTCTCATAATTCACCATTCTAGCCTTAACATGAGTAACGGGATGTTACACAATGCGGCTAACCAAGGAATAACTAGGCTACCTGTACAAGCAGCCTCTTTTGAAATTAAACTAGCCCTCCTAAACATGCTTCAACTGAACATGCAATTCTATAGACTAACGAATGAAGATCCCAATGCACATATAGCGAACTTCCTTAAAATCTGTGATACCTTTCAGTATCATCAGATGTCGGAGGATGTGGTAAGAATTAGGCTCTTTCCTTTTATCTTAAGAGATAGAGCAAAGGCCTGGTATCATTCTCTCAACCTAACCAATGTCACAACTTAGGATCAACTAGTTCGTGTCTTTTTAGACAAGTATTTTCCCCTTATTAAGACCACGAAGATTATCAAGGAGATTACCAACTTCCAACAAAGTGACAGGGAATTGATCTATGAAGCGTGGGAAAGATATGAGGATTTGCAATGAAAATGCTCACAGCATAACTTACCCAAAGAATTCTTGTTACAAACATTCTATAATGGAGTAACCCCACATACGAGAGGCACGATTGATGCAGCTTCAGGAGGATCATTGATGAGAAAGATGGTAGATGAAGCAGAAGAATTGATAGAGGAGATGGTAAGTAATAGCTACCTATGGATGAACGAGCGAAGTAAACAAACCACTACTTTCCAAGAAAAAAAGGAATTGTAGCTGTTGATCAAATGACAGAGATGCAAGCTAAAATTGACAACTTAACTCGATAGTTCAACAACATAAAGGCTTCATCCTCAGTTTGGTAAGTGACTAGACTAACTAGTTTGGATTAACACTTTTTTTAACATTTTCAATTTCTTGGTAAGTGACTAGACTAACTAGTTTCTCGCGATGAAATAGAGAAAGAATTTTTTTTATAAGCTTGTCCAACTAGGATGGAACTGTAGCTCTAGTTTTTATTCCTAGGATATCAACAAAGTAATTCCTAGAATAGATAAGAAGATTCTCCTATTTTGTAATATGGGAACTTAACTTATCTAAAATAAAACTTATGCAATTCTTATTTCTTCCTGAGAGTAAAATCCTATGAAAATAAGAGGTGGTTGAGTCGCTTTCCTTCAGTTAGGCAACTATATATTTTATCCTCGCATCTAAGTAATTATTTAGAGCCATTTTTTCCTTGGCTTTCATTTCCTTACATCCTGAATTGTTGTATAACCTCTTTTGAATACTAATAAGATTTTATTTAGCACTCTAAGTTGTGATCTTTTCACCTTTTGTGATTTAGGATTTGACTAAACTCTATCATCTGGGAATTAGATTCCTATTACAGCTATTGGTTTTTAGTTTCTCTTTCATTTGTTGCTCTTTTAATTGTTGTTGTTTTATTTCTGTTAGAATTTAGGATAGTAAATTCTGTCATCTT
Organism: Erythroxylum roigii; assembly: GCA_027576455.1. Lineage (NCBI taxonomy): Eukaryota > Viridiplantae > Streptophyta > Magnoliopsida > Malpighiales > Erythroxylaceae > Erythroxylum > Erythroxylum roigii. The sequence goes on from JANZXV010000008.1 coordinate 25,524,555, forward strand.
GGAAATAGGTTGTGGATTTTTTTTTCATAAAGATCCAATCTAACGGAAAAAAATATAATAGTTTTTGTGTTTGCTGTGTGGTTTTGGATTTTCTGGATTCAAAGTTTTTCTAAAGGATAGAGATTTAAAAAGAGAAACCCAGATAGGATTATCTTTATTCTAATCGGGGTTTTCAAGAATTTAGTGAAAAGGAGAATCAATCATGGAATTCTAAACTGGGGTTTTTATGATATTTGAAGAGAGTTAGAAGCAAAACACTCTAGAGTTTTGAGTACTTTGTTCGTCGTTGCTGCAACAATTGCTGCTTTGTCACCTTTCAACTACATTATCTTCTTCAGCTTCAGTGTTTCTTACTTCTACCCTTTACTCGCCACTACCTATTGACTATTGACTATATTGACGGTTTTAACTTATTTTTGTTGTTTGATTTACATTAGTTTCCTTTAACTCCTTTGCCTGCATCGTCGTAACCTTCTCCACTGTAGCATTATCGAGTAGCCAAATTTGACACAATAGAAGCCCTCTCCTAAATGACTTTGACTCATCAAACCAAGACAAGGTCTTCAATGGTGAAAATTTGGTGGTGACCATCGGTGTACCAGTCTTTGTAAAACAAGGAACGATCAATTTTTTAGTATCTGTTGCTTAACAATTGACTGGTCACTTTCAAGAATTAGTTAATTAATACCATCATCATCATCATGTTACACGCATTGCATTTACTGACTTTTAATATTATAAGTTTTGGACTATTTCTTATCTGAATAGGAAGTAAAAGGAGGAGCTTTCAATCTTCCATTTCTAAAGGCTGAATTAGAGCGAGTCTTAATATAGAAGCATTTCTAGCGAATGGCACTGAACACGATAAATAAATACAAAGTAGACATGTGGTATCTGTTGGAATTTTGAAGATAAAGAAGATGAAGGAGATGGGATAAGATGAAGATTGAACAATACCAAAACACACTCATA
>JANZXV010000008.1:25537212-25555599 GCA_027576455.1 Erythroxylum roigii
CGATTGGAATTTGACTTGCTTCGATTCTTTGATTCCTTCGATTTAGTAAATCATTCGATCCGATTTGTGTTTCGGAACGTGGTTTCAGTTCGTATCGAATTCGATTCGCTTTCGATTTCTGTCGCCTCGTGTTTCCGAATCGGATTTGAATCCGATTCGATTTCGCTTCGGATTTGATTTGTTTGCTATGGTTTCGTTAAGAGGTTGGGATTCAGAAACGGGTCCCAACAGCTTCTCATCTGAGTCAACAATCCTCAACAACCTTATAAGCAGAGCAACAATCTTCACAATGATCAAGCAAGCATCCGAACATTTATTATCTAAAATACTAGCATAAATTTTTTTTCCTTTTTCACTCTTTGATAAGTTATGACTTGAAAAGTGTTTACTTGTCACTAAATTTTAAAGTAGTTGCTCATTTTCATAAACATTCTTTAAAGTAATAAATGTAGTTCCAAACCTAGTAACAGCCGGACACACGCTCTTAAACCAATCTTCTTGCTTTCTTAACCATGACCAAAATGTGATATGATTATACACAAAAATTTTGATCTTAGATGCGCGTGAATCAAGATTAGAAATATGGTTTGTACCACCATTATCGTAATAGTCTGTTTTCTGTACTAAAGGCTAGAGCCTTAGATTATTGTATGAGTCATATCATTTTAGCATTCATGAAACGCATTCCATTCATATGCATATCATTAGCATACACTCATGAATTATGATTTCATACACATTTCAAAGATAGTATATATACTCAATTGACATATTCCAAGGTATGGAAGGTTTAAAATGATCATGATGTGAATTATGTATTGCTATGTCTTGAATTTGATTTGAATGATTACAAGTAGTAAATTTGGAATTAATTGTTACCATTAGAAAAGTGATGAATTAAAATACATATTTAGACTAGGAAAATGTCAAGTGGTAAGACAAATTGCACATGAAAAATTAGGATGTCTAAGCCTATGAAATAATTGATAAACGGTATAAATAAATGAGTGGCATTTGGTATAGGTAATTAATTGACAAATGGCAATAATGATTGAGTGACAAATGGACTAGTAACCAGGTGACATTTGGCAACATATGGAGGGGATAATTGGCTTACATGCTTAGGGACATATGTCAATGTAACATGGTGACGTCTAGCATCTAAGGAGTTACGTTTCTGCAGGAGTAGTTTCAGCTTTGTCCATTCTTCTTCTCTTTTCATCTCTCACCACCGAAACTTGCTTATATCTCCCATTCCTATGTTTTGCTTGAGCTAGGCTAAATTACCACACCAAATACAAGTTTTTACCCTTCACAAGATAGCTAAAGAACCAGATTATTGTTTTCTTTTATCCTAGCTAAAAGCCATCCAATGAATTTGTGATGATCTTGCATGCATGGAGGGTTAGGTTAACTTGATGAATTGAGGTTGAACTTAAGCTAAAAAAGTAAGTAAAGTATTGATCTTTATAGCATGTTATAATAGAAAGATTATGAAGATTTACGTTGGGATTTGAAGTATAGTTGATGAGGAATTCATGCTAAAGATAGGTGTTATTAAGGTGTTTTCAAATCTGCAAAAATAGAGCTGTAGGTGTGTTGGTAAAAAAAATGACTGTTAATGACACAAGTGAGCAGAATTTTGTAAGCCTTAGTGTAACCAATATGGAAGTTAAATTAACCTTAAATGAAGTAACTTTAAAGGATATGAAATCTGGAAATTTTCAAGTGTTAGTGATGTCTCTAAGCTTGTAAATTTGTGAATTATTGAAGGTAGTAAAGTTACACACATTAGTAATGTTGATGACAAATTCTTGAATTTTAATTTCAGCCTTGTGTACATGTTGAACAAGCTGAGAAATTTCCCTCTAAATTGGTATATTTAGACTTGATTAAGGCTAGGAATGAGCCTAGATTGTTTCTTGATTAGTTTGATAAGATCTTGATAAGTTTATGTAGTTAATTGATGTCATAATCAATAGAATGGACTGTTTTCATGTGGTTGAGTTCAAATCTGGAAATTATGATTTGTTAAAGGAATTAATAAGTTCTTTTAATGCAAACATGATCTTAAGGACATGAGTATTGTGTATAAGGTATGGATGAATGAGCACTGAAGAACATGGGGTATTTATGAATGAGAATTGGGTAAATGTATGAATATATATTGCTAAAAAAAGTTGGTAAATGTATAGATCTAGCTTGCTGAAATTCTAGATCTAAAGTAACAATTGCATGCGTGTAATGAGAGGCTTTTGATTATGAAAATGTTCTAAGATAAGTGTAAGTATGGTTGATGAATTTTGAGCAAATCAAGCTAACTTAAAGGTACAAACTTGATTGCATAATGGTAGTATACAAAATATGTTGTTTGAATAGTCAAGATTTATGAATAGTTACATACCTAGAAAGGTCAATTGAGCATGCATTAAACATGACACATATATATATGCATGATTGAATATTCATATGATTGATCAACTTAGTAATGTGTGAACTATATGTGTGTATTGCATGACTAAAGAAGCACAAATTGATCATTAGCATCCAGACATTGCCATGTCATCAAGGCAATAACTTATCTGGAGCGTACTGTGAGTTAACATGGTTGTTTTCTCACTACAGCTGAATTGTTTAAGATTAACTTTTAGATATTGAACTGTTATTGATATGATTGTGATAATTTCGTACATTGATAGTCTGAGGAGTTTGATATTTGGGATTGTATTGGAAGTGCTTTCTAATTATATGTGAATATAGAAAATATGTACTCAACTGAATGTTGAATGCCGAACTCAGATCCGACGAATGTGATAAATGACTATGCACATTGAGTCAAAGTTATTGATAGCATATTATGTGAATTTATGCATTCGATCACATTGTTATGCATTATAAGATAAAGGAGTTGTCACCGGAGTAACTAGTATGAAAAAGAACTTAAAGCTCATAAATGTGCACAAAGAGCCACAGGCTCAGTTATTAATGTGCACGGTATCTACAATGGGTACGGAACAGAATATGAAATGAGCCTGATATCTACAATTGATATGGGACAGTAAATAGGCACTCAATCATAACAAAGTAAAAATGAAAGTGGAGTCACATATGCATTTGCATTTATATATATATCTTTACATGTATCATGTGAATGATTGTGAAGAATTACTAAATTGTGTTAATATAGTGATATGCAATGTTTGTCTACATGTTGATGATGTGAATGATTGAGATACATGATTGGATTATTTTGAAATGATTATATGAAATGTTTGTAATTCATTATATATATTATGATTTGGTATTCAATATTGAATGATGTGATACATCTGCTAAATTAGGAAATACACTTATGATATTTGTGTTCTGACTTGAGTGAGCACAACGATGATAGTTCACTCACTGAGTTCACAAACTCATCAATATTACAACGTTGATTTTCCTATACAAGGGAGACCTAGCTTCTAAATGATATAATAGAAGTTTAGTATTGTCAATTTTGGAAACACAAATGGCTCAAAGGTCTGGTGATCGCGGCTCTGTCGTTCGATTAAGAAATCGACCTTGGAAATAGGTCAAAATAAATTAATTCCAAGATTGCAGCAAGCTGAACCTTAGGTCGTCTCTCTCTTGGAACCGATGGAAGTTGATCCTAAAACTAGCCTAAGCCGAATTATGCAATTAAAGCAATTAAAAAGTGGGTTTTGTTTGATTGATTAAAATTAAGAAAAGAAAAGTATAAAAGAATCTTTTTGATTTTTTTTGGGAAATTAACCAATTGGAAATAACTAAGATTGAAATCAAATTCTAAAGTTCTCTTGAAAATGGGCTCGGGTTATCATTGTTCAAAATGATTTTCGGGGTTGGAATCCACTAAGTTTCGAAAGATCAACCTTAAAACTATTTAAGTCCAAGAATTTAATTAATCAACTCGATTAATTAAATCTTGTTAAAAACCTTAGTGTGAAAAATTGGATAAGCAATTGCAATTAGTCAACCGAATTAAAACACTCCTAACTCAATCAAACACAACTAGGCAGATTAAGTAGGTTTATGCAAAATCCGAATGACATACATGAGAATTCATGTATTAAGCATTAAAATTCTACAAATAACCATATCCAAATCTCAACACATTGATCAACACACGGAATAAACTATTACCTATGCTAATCTAGCTATACCGATGCATTCTCCCACTCGGAGCTTTACAGAAATATAACTAAACTTCAGAAAATGGTGATTACCCCCTTTGAAGCTCTCGGTGAACTCAAACCGTTGCTACATCTTCAAGAGATCGGAAACCTAGCCACGTATCACGTCGGAGAACTCCATCACTCCTGGGAAACTAACGCTGCTCATGACTCAAACGACGAACAGGCGAAGGAGATGGATGACGAACGATGGATGGCGATGAAGGAGATGAGGGTGGAACGTCATCCGAACAGCTACCGACTGAAAAAAAAAAGAAGAAAACTATCAAAAACGTAAAAGACGATGCTTTGTGACTACGATCGACTCTCGATTTAACCTAAAATGGCAATATTTATAGGCACCAGCTCGGGCCGGGCTAAAATAGTGGAAAAATTGTCTAAAATAGGCTGGGTATCCGACATTCGTCGCGACTAACGAATTAATATTCGTTGCGACGAGTGAAGTTGCTCGTTAGTCGCGACGAGTGGAAATGTGCTCGTTGCGACGAGTGGCAGGGAGCTGCTTGTCGCGACGAATGGAAATGTGCTCAGGACCTATTGACTTCTTTCGTTGTTGACTCCTTGTTCCTACAAAATAAAACACAACACTTGAAGTATTAATTGTCCTTATGAAAATTATAGAGAAATTGATATCAAATGATGACAAAGTACTGACAATTTGCAAACTATGAGAGCTCGATATAAGGAACCAATTTAAGCACGAAAATCATCAATTAGGAGTCAACAAGTGCATAAACAGTTAAGAAAGTGAGGCCAATTTATAGAATAAACTTGGCTCAATCAAGGGGAAAGCTGTCCTTTGGGCATGCTTTGTTCAAGTCAGTGAAATCGATGCACATTCTCCAATTTTCATTTTTCTTCTTCACTAGTGCCACGTTCGCCAACCATTCAGGGTACTTGACTTTCCGAATTAACTCAGCATCAAACAATTTTCCTATCTCTTTCTCGATCACCCCATGTCTCTCTTTACTTTGCCACCGCTTCTTCTGTCTAACTAGCTTGCAGTCTTTCCGAATACAGAGAGAATGAGATGTTACTGCTAGAGAAATTTCAGGCATGTCGCTCAGTACCCAGGCAAAGACCGATTTGTTCTCTACCAAGCAATCTGTGATCTCTTTGGCTAGCCCTTTTTCAAGTTCAGAACCCAGATTTCTGAATTTAGATCGGTCTTCTTCATCCAATGTGATCTGCTGTGTTTCTTCTACAGGGTTCATCCTCTCAGTTTCTTTGTCGGCTCTCACATCAAGAGAACTTGTCAAAACTACCGCTCCATCAAGGGTCCTTGTTTCTGCCAAGTAGCATTCCCTAGCGATTCTTTGCTAACCCCTGACAATACCGAGTCCATGAGGTGTTGGGAATTTCATTGCTTGATAGTAAGTTGAGACAATTGCTTTGAGGGCGTTTTGGGTGGTTCTTCTAATTATTGCATTATACGCTCCTACAAACTTCACAACCAAGAATTCAACATTCCTCTCTATTTGACATGGCTTTTGTCCGAATTTTACGTTCAAAAAGACTCGAGCGAATGGGTAGGCTGATGCTCCTGTTACCCCTTTGATGGGTCCCTCTATTGGCAGTAGTCGCTCCTCTGGTATCTCCATCTGCTTAAATGCATCGTAATACAGTACGTCGACCGAGCTACCTGTGTCAATCATTGCTCGTTTTACCTCGCTACCATCCATATTCAAAGTGACCACTAATGCATCGTCATGAAGACAGCTAACACCTTCCAAATCAAATTTGTCAAATGAGATCACCCTATCGTTTTGCTTCTTTTTCTTTGCTGATAAGTCTTTAGCAACCTGCCTGACATACCTCTTTCTTCCTCTGATGGTGGACCCTCCTCCTGCACTAACACCAGAAATCATGTTTATGACCCTAACCGGTCTGTCATCCTGCTGTCCGGCATTTTTGTCACCTCTTGAATTGGACTATCCTCTCGTGTCGCGTCGGTCGTCTGAATTCCTGTTCTGCCCCACTCCATCGTTTGTGTCATTTTGCTTCCAAGGCTTTCTCCAGTTGTCAGACCGACCACTCCTACCCTCATTATCCTATTCGACATTTTTACCGTACTTCAAAAATCTACCCAGCCTTCCCCTTTGGATAAGGAATTCAATTTCTCGCTTTAAGTCCCAACAATCCTCTGTGTCATGACCTACATCTCTATGGAAACGACAATATAAAGTAGAATCCCTTTTTTTTAGGGGAGTTTTCAACTTACTAGGTTCTCAGAGGGATTCCCCTTCTGCTCTCATGGCTGCCAGTACTTCCGCATACCGCCTGTTGAGCGGGGTGAAGGATTCTCGTCGTTGGTCCTTTCGGTCGATCGACTTCCTCCAGCTAGACTGATCCTTCTGTCGCTTATGTGAATCATCTATTTTTCCACTTGGCCAGCAGTTATCTGCCCTACGTTTTGTGTTTTTCAACACTTCCTCGAGCTAGATATACTTATCCGCCCGATTTCTTATCTCTTGAATAGACTTGGGCTGATCAAGGGCCAATGACTTCTTGAACTCTCATAAGGGCAACCAACATGGACGAGCAGGTGAGGTCAGAGACTTCAACAGCTTCATTGTTAAACCGAGTGATGAACTCCAGTAAACTTTCGTTCTTTCCTTGGGTCAACTGCATCACTTCCAAGGCAGTCTTCTGTGGCCGTTTACTTGTAGCAAACTGGTTGAGGAATATCAGCTTAAAATCCTCAAAAGAAGTGATGCAACATAGGGGTAAACTGTTGAACCATCACCGGGCTCCTTCGTAAAAGGCTATACAGAAAGCCTTACATTGAATAGGATCAGGGATGCAATGAAGGTTCATCATCGATTGAAAGTACTGAAGATAGTCGAGGGGATCGATCTTTCCGGTGTATTTTTCAAGCATTGGTATCTTAGTACCGACAGCTAGAAGGCTATCCAGGATCTCCAGAATGAAAGGAGAGATGTATTGTGTTAGTGGCTGATCCGAACGGGAATTCATGGCCATATTGATTCGATCGTCCATGATTTTTTCAAGAGTTTCAGCAGAATGGCGATCAGCCATCATACCTATCTGCCGAGCGGGGGTTTGTTGCTGTTCCGTCTGAGATTGTAAGATTTGGCGAATCAGTAGATCGACCGCTTCCTCTATTTGTCTTTGGGTGAGGGAGATTTGTTGTGGAGCAAGAGGGTTTGTGTTTAGGGAGTATTGGATGTGAGGGTGTGAATTGTTTCCAGCATTATCCTCCAGGGCTACGCTCTGCTTTTCTTGATCTCGGTTTCGGGGTGGTGGTTGATCATTCGGATGTGAAGATTGTGTTTGGTTATTTGGGTTTAATGGGGGTAGCTCGTCTGTGCTAGGGTTTTGGGTGATGGGTGGAGGACGGATCTGGGGATCATGATGTGTCGGTAGAAGGGTGGCAGGTAATCGCAAGCCCATTCATTGTAGTGTAAGTGCCGCGATAGCGGCTATATCAGGATTTGTTGCTGCCGCCTGACTTATCTGAGTGCTTCTGGACATGGTGCCCTGACACCCGGTCCCATGGTGGGCGCCAACTGGTTCGGTTTGATTTTGCTGAGGCTGGGCGCCGTTGTTTGGATCCATGAGTTCAGTTAACTCTAGCTAAGAAATACCGGCAAAAACAATATAAGGCACACCGGGGGTTGATCACCGACCGGCCCCTCCGATGCCTAAGTCAATTCTTCGGTAATAGTTTTTATGGCTGTGAATAGAGAGTATTAGGGTTCTGATGTCATACTTGCGTCATGATGAGGTAGTAAACTTATATAGTGAATACCTGCCGGACTTAGCTCATCATCTGGGAATGGGTCGATTGGCCCACATGCCATTCTAGGGTTGGGCCTGGGCCTAACACGACCGACCCAACCAAATTGAATTCTCCGGTGGGTTTAAAACCCACTCTGTTAATAAATTCAATTCACGTTATAAATCACATGAATTGAACCCCAAAAGCTGCTCTCTTCTTTTTTAATTCACAAACCAAATAATACCCACTATTCCAACATAATAACCCTCTACCAGACGAACCACACTCTTCTACCAACAGTAACCCACGCACCACCAAACACTACTCTTCTCCCAACAGGAACGCACGCATCACCAGTTAACGCAACAGCAACGCATGCATCACTAGCAATGTCCACGCAACAACAACTCAACTCTGCATCTTTTTCCTCTCAATTTTGCTCTTATCTATTAGAGGTATTATTCTTCTGTCTTCCAACTCTGTTATGTTTGTGTTCATGGACAACTCTAATCTCTGTAATTACTTTGCGCATTGTAAGTACTGTTATCGCTTGAGCTGATCTAAGAATTTGCTTTGTTCTTCTCACGTTTTTTCTAGTAATTTCTTGTTTTGCATACTTGTTGTTGTGTATTGTAAGTCTTGATTCTTCATGTGTATTGGATTTTCTAAACAAGCTCTGTTTGGTGAAACTGCACACTTGGAATTAGTCAATTCTAATATTACTGGATTTGTTCCAAACAGTGTTATTAAATTCAATTATAATATTATTGGATTTGTTTCAAAGTGTAAATTGAATTCAATTCAATCTCATTAATATAATTGAATTCAATCGTTAATGAATTCAATTCGTTAATGAATTCAATTCGAAGGTTTCCAAACAGGCTGTTAGATCTGTTATAAAACGTTCAGGTATTGAGTTAATGATGGAATAATATCAGGTCTAGTGGGTTTAATGGAAGAAAGTAATATTTCGTCTTAGATTTTACGCTTGATGAACAATGAGTCATTTGCATTACTCGAGAACATTTTTTTGTTTCCTTTAATACATACAATGATTCGTAAATTAAATATTTTAAATAAATCATTTTGTTAGCTAAAGAATGAAATCAGTCCATGCAACTCGTAGGAACTAAAGTTTCTAATATTTAAAGAGTGCTAGAGACATACAACTTTAACATAAGATTTCAAATAATTAAGATACCTTCCAATTGTTAGGAAATTAGAATATATGACCACATAACATTCAGAATAAATTAAAATCTATATTTTTATTAAATAAATTAAATTTCTTTAGACAAAAATTGGGTTATGAATGTTGGGAAAAGGTTTCTCAAAGAGTTGTCGCACTCCCACTAAGGATAAAGATTGGGGATAGTTTTTTTTAGGGCAGGAAGGAGTAGTGAGACAAATTAGCTATTCATACCCCTCAACTGAGGGTTGGCTCTCCCTTCCTTCGGAGTGAGTTTGAGCTCTTTTCCATCCATTACAGTTACTAATTTAGTGAAGTATGTCAATCAAGGCTTGAGTAAGCTTCTGGAGTAACTTTTTCAGCCAGATAGCGAGAAATCACTTAGCAATGAATGCTAAAATTAGGGCGGGATGCGATTCTCTTCAATAAAACAATTGAAGGTGACTTCCCTTGTTAGGTTCAAGTATGTAATATGCTTTCCTAGGTGTATAAGGCAATGAGTGGATCAAAGAGACTCAAAGATATTAGGTTCTTCCTTTAAATTCTATAAGTAAAATTTTACATTTATGAATCAATATTGATATCTAGCAATACATATTAACTACCAAAATATTAGAAATGTTAAGTGATTTTGCCTATTCTTTTCACCTAAAATTTTCCCATATGATTTAATCTTTTATATAACAATGTTTTAGTAAGATATACCTACTAATCTTCACTTATATTTCTCTCTAATAGGCTTATCAAAACTATAGAGATGTTGAGAAGCTTCCTTTGGTATGGTGGCCTGAAAAATAAGTAATTTGCCTAGGCCAAATAGTTAATTGTTTGTTTGCCTAGGAAAGCAGGAGGTTTAGGCATTGTTCTAGTTACTTTATCTAACAAACTCCTCATGATAAGAAGAGTTTGGAGAAGTATTACTAATAAAAAGGCTCTTTAAGTTAAATGAATAAATATTTACTTCCTAAAAGGCAAGAGCATATGGAAATTTTACAATAAATCCACTACCTCTTGATTTATGACATAATTGGGGTGGTTTGAAAAAGTATAATCTTGCAAATATATTATAAACAAAGTTAATAAGTTACAAAGGGATGACACTTTAGAGAATGTTCATCTCCAAACTCTCAATATCTACTCTCTACTTTCTACGCTTCATATTACTAAAACACTAAGAGAAAAAAATCCATTGGGAATGAAAGCCAAAGTTTCTAAATTATCCATGAAGTCACCAATTTGCTGTTGCATTTCCTTACAAATTGATTAATGATAAATTACTCCTTTGAGCTCGCTACTGTTGAGGCTATCATTGCGTTTAAGTTCTTTTCCTTACCAATGAATCTTCTAGAGTTTCTTTCTTTTCATATCTCTTAAAAAATAGGTAGTCAATGCCACTATGTAGGCATTTCTTATCATCCTTGGACACTGGTTTAACCTATATCCATTGAATTATGTTAGCTAAACTAGAAGAATTGATATCCTAGTGGCAAAGTCCAGTGGTCTTCTTTAATATTTGCTTAGAGATTATACATTAGAAGAAAAGATGGTCTCTAGTTTCATCCTCTAGCATATATAAAGCATAAGTTTTAGCCTTTTAGGTAAGGATAGATATCTCAGTTTGTCCATTGTGTTGAGTTTATTCAATATTGGTAACCACAACAGAAAATTGACACTTGGCCTAAGACTGTTATTCTATATCACTCTCCTCCATTATACTTTAGAACTAATCCTTTCGATTAGTTCCTTGGTTTTCCTATTTGTTAAGTCAACCACATGTATGTTATGCCAATAATAGATATCCTCATTTGCTAGATTTGAAAGTAAGATTGACAAACTATTTCTCAGCATTTTTGGAAATTGCACCCATTTTTCATTTTCCAGGAGGACATGTACCTTGGCTTTTTGAATAAGAATGGAAAGAGTGGTCACTACTTGGTGATTTTGTAGAAGAGCACCTTGACCAATCTAATTATCAAACCATAAGAAACCTTTTCTCCATTTCCTACTTTATAAGTTACATTTGATTCTACTAAGCTTCTTAATTTCAAGAGTTAGCTAAAGAACCATCTATATGAAGCTTTTAGAACCATATCCTAAATATTATTTCCCTTAAGCATATAGCTATGCAACCATTAGATCTATAATGATTCCTTGTTTATTAGAATTCTCCATATCAACATCAGGATTCTATTGTTGCAATTTATGGCATTTGATCCCAATCCACCCTCTTCTTTTATTTTGCATACATCTTCCTAACTTAATTTTGTAACTCCTCCTCCACCTCCAACTTTTCTCCATAAGAATTACTTTATCATTTTTTTAACAATCTTAATGAGACGGCCTTTTGAAAGGAAATATGAGAGCATCAGTATACATGCATTGAAGAGATAATAGCTTTTAGAAGTTGTAACTTACCTCTATTTATTAATGCACTATTCATCTATGCTCCTAGTCTTTTATGAATTTTCTCAATTATTGAGAAGCAATCCATATATTTGAGTCTTCTAATCATTCAAGGTAAAGGAGATTATAAATTAGAATGAATGGGCTAATAGTTCCTCCTTATTTATGAGGAAGACTCTCATCATCGATTAAAACATTCATCTGAAAGTTTCAAAAATGCCATTTGTAAAGATTACTTTCTACCTCAATGCATATAGGCTAGTATAGAACAATCTAGTGCAAGAAAGCTCTCCTAAAAGTTTCTTTCCTTATGTGACTTATTCACTTGCAAAGATTGGGAACTCTAGATAGGTTAAGCTTTCTTATCTCTTCTCTACTATGTTGTCTCTATAGATCAAGTTATGAAATATTACAACGTTTATGCTTATTTTATGAATACATTACATACATGTGGAACAAAATCTAATCACTTTGCATGGTTACAAAAACTAGCCTTTCTTACATTGAAAATTTTGAAGGCAAGAAAACTATCTATATCATTGCATTTGGTAAGACAATGTTACTCCATCTAAAAGAAGAGGAATTTCAAGTTATTCTAGGGAAGGTAAAAATCCAGGAACTAAGTGAAAGTTGAGCTAATCTTATAGATTAGGGAACAATTGTTGGTGAACCAACTTCATATAACTTACAAGCTTGAAATAGTTCCCTTATGAAAACTTTAGCAATAACAGTTTATTAAAAAGCAGATTAATCTAGTGTTCCTTATTCTAATCAACCGCAAATTGCCATTATGGCTTATGATAGTTCTAGAGATTCCTCTCCTTAATAAAGTATAAGACATAATCCCATTCTTGTGATTTTTTTCCTTATATATTTGTTGTTGGTATAACTTAGGCTCACTTCTATATTTGTTAAACTTGTAAAACTTTGTTTCCATTTTATTGTAATACATTTTTTCTTTAATTTTTTTAAAAAGCATAAAAAATGAATTTAGTTTCCAGTCTATTTGAGTCTGATGACGAAGATCTCTACCCTATAGATGTCATAGGCAAATGCACATATCAAACTATAGTATAGTGAAAGTCAATATCGAGTGTCAATTTCACAGGGACTACAACTACTAGTAATTACCTTTTTATTATCCCATAAAAAAATTAAGATGATTATTTAATTAAAACAAATAAAACTAAACTAAAGTTCAACACAAATAATAACCAACAACGCGAATCACCATAGATTAACCTAATCAAATAAGTATTACCTAGGTAACAAATTCTTTTAAGATTTCTTAGGCATTAACCCATTATCATGCAATTCAATTGAAGATTATTGGATCATGGAAATTCCTATCCAATGTTAATATCTTCTTCAAAATTATTAGCAACTTATCTAATTAAATAACTTTAGTTTGTTTAAATTAACTACAAGTGCACGACGTAGCTATAGCTAGCACAGGCAAGTATAGGTCAATTCCACGAAGATAGTGATTACTAGTAATTACCTTTCTCCTATTATCTAGCCTACAAATTGAATATTGGATTTTTAATTAAAATAATAATTAAAAAACATAAAATAGGAAATAATAATAAACAAAAAACAAAGGAAATCACCTAGAGAATTCAATATTAGAGATTAGTGTCTAGGTAATGAATCCCCCAATTGTTTTAATGACTATTGGACTATAGAAATTCCTATCTTATGTTAATAGCTCTCGCGAGACCACCAACAACTAATCTATAGGTTTATTAATCGAAATCATTCTAGTTAAAGTTTCTAGGAATGATTTATCGATGTGAATTCCACTATTAGGTTTGACCCTAATTTAGAAGATTTATGTCAACCTATCTCTAGGTTTGCAACCAACTCCTTTCAATTATGGTAGATCTATTCATAAACTGGATTTCTCAATTTCTATGTTATGAAATCATATTATGTACTAATATTTTAGATCTATTAGAGCATGTTTAATTTCATAATTGAATCACAATAGATCAATCAAAACAATTGCATTAAGTAAAAGAATCAGGACATATTGTTATACGAAATAGGGTTCATCACACCTAGACACTAAAAAGAATTTATTTACACATAATAGAAAACGAAATCAAGGATAATCAATAAGAAAAACAAATAGAAAACAAAGAGTTCACGATTCTAATTATCCTTTCCTCTTCTATTGAATGTTCTTGCAAGTTTGAGGTTTGATGTTGTAATCTATTGGATCTCTTAATGATTTCTTCTCATTCTTCACGTTCCTGGATCAATATATCGTCCCTTATTTATGTTTTTTTTATGTTCTTTATGTCTGGAGTCAACTCTAAAATTATGCTCTCCTCTATTTGCCTCCATTCATGTCCCTTTATAGTAAAATTTAGGATTTCTGGGACATACACAGTCTAGTACACTAGCGTGTACTAAACTGTGTATATTCCATAATCTCCAGGATTTGCAAACCTACACAGGTTGTGAGATTTACACGGGCATAGACACGATCATGTATCTCTAATTTACTTTAGAACTTTGTTTTATGTTGTTTTTAAAACTGAATTCTTCTCCTTTTGATCCAGGAAGGCAATTATTACCTATAAATGTACTTGGAGTGATTTAAGTACCAAATATACAATAAAACTAAAAAATACCAAGCAAAATACATCAAATATGGGTGTATAAATATAATCAAATATGCATCTATTATAATCCTTGATTAATTAACTACAATCTCTTTCTAGTTAAAACCCCAAAGATTGTATTAATCAATTCTTGAATTTCACTTTTAGGCTAGACCCTAATATAGAGGATTTATGTTGAGCTATCTCTAGGTTTGCATGTAACTCCTTTCAATTATAGTAGATCTGTTTATACAAAAGGATTTCTTAATCTCAATTATATGAAATCATATATTGAAATAATCTTGGATGTATTAATTTAGGACTTAAAAATATAATTAAATCGTTAAGAATCAACAATCAATTTGCATTAAATAAATAATCAAATCACAAGGTTCATTTGGTTCATAAAACCTACAAACTAAACAAAGTTAGTTCACAAAAATAGAAAACATAATCAAAAGTTTAGAAGAAGAATTTAAAAAAAGAGAATCCATTTTATATCTTGCTTTCTCTAATATAATCCCCTAAAACTTTGATGTATGAGTGTTTTCTATCAAATCTCTAATGTAATCTTTGTGCTTTTGTTTAACTAGAGTTCAAAATTACGTTTAAAACTCCAACTTAACTTTTAAATTCTGACTTCAAAATAAGGTTTTGCTTTAAGGACTTTATGGGCAACGTAATCAAAGGTAAAGGAGAAGAAGAATAAGTTATCTTTATTAAGAAGGACATCTTTAAAGACTTAATTCTTCCATTGTTTAACAAAAAGTAGGTCTTTTCTCTAAGAAAAATTGACTAAAGTGGAAGACCATATTCCATCTCCTTCCTTAAGCACTTTAAGAGGGGTGCAATAGTATTAGAGTTCTTTAAGTTAGAATGAAGGAAAAAATGGAACTTGAAAGGTGAGGGATCTCCTATAACTTACTTACAACTAAGCTTTGGATTAAGACAAGGGGAAGGCAAAGAATGAGATTGGATAAAAGATCCTTGAGTGAGAGTGGTTCCTTGAGAACTAGAGCATGAACTAGAGCTTAGGTTACCATTACAAAGGTTAGTTATAACTGAGGATTGCACTATGGGAACTATAGATGGCTTTGAAGAAGACAAAAGAATAGGAATAGATAAAGAAGTCAAATGATGAATGGTAGTAGAGATGAAAGGAAAAGGAGGTTGGAGGAGGAATATGTATAGAAGCCAAAGGAATAATGGTAGTAAGGATGATAGGCAAAAAGGGTCGGAAGAGGAAGAAGAGGCGAGGAGAGGGAAGTTAGTCAACTTTAAGGCACTTGTTTGGTCAAGAACATAGTAAGAGATAATCATTATGCAAAACAAGGTAAAAAGAGAGGAACAAAAAAATCATTACTAAAATAGTAAGTAAATAAAGGGGAGGAATGTTGGTTTATACACTACAGTCAATTGATTGATTGTATTTTAGTGTAAAATGATTTAAAGAAATTATTTATCTTATACATATTCAGATGCAGATGACAAAGTCTATATGATAAATATACATTGCAAATAAAATGATGATAATATCATAATTATAAATTCATAATTCATTTATTTATTATTCATAAATTGTTCCTAGTCATTATTTTATTAAGACTGTACATTAATAGAACGTAAAAAGACTAGCTCAACTTAAGGTTTATCTTATGAAAGAAGTAGTCAATCTTATAGACTAAAGTATGTAGATACTTACACAAAAGTGCTGGTGCTAGTTAGAGAACAAGTTCACTAAGTTAACCCAATATAAGAAATTCATTTAGAACAACACTTGTATGTCTATAGAAATTCTCGTTGTTAATATTGTATAAGTGATCATTTGACTTGAGATCTACAAAGTTATCTTATGTAGGGATTATTATGTTTTGATACTACTTATGACTAATGATTAAAAAGCTAGACCGGACAGATCGGTTCGACCGGAATAAATACTAACCAGCTTGGCTTCTAGTCTTGTCTATATTTATAACCTTTCTAAATAAAAACTGGTCAGTTTATTATAAATCGCCCAATTTTCTCTAAAAACCAGTTAATAACTCATTATTAACTCAACATTTCTATAACATGTGGGACCCACCTTAAACAACAAGTTTCCCTCCTCTCTCTTCATGCACACTAACCTATGTTATCAGTGTCAATGCTTTGACATTTTAAAATTTCTTTTCTTTTGTAGTCTTTCACACAATTTAATTGATAAATTATAAATTTTAATTTTTAAATTATTTATTTATCTCTTTATATTTTAATTAAAATATTATTTTAAAAATATATTACTATTTTAATCTTTAAAAATAGTAAATTTATTTAATCTCACTAATAAATTATATTTGTTAAATTTTAGTATCTTTATTTATCTCCTTACATTTTAATTGAAATTTTTTAAATTATTATTGTTAAGAATTAGTTATTATTTTTATCATGGATTTGTTTAATAAATTAAATTATTTATAGTATATATAAGTAAATTTGCTTTAAATAATTTAAGAATGTGTTTAAAATAATATTTAAACTATAAAGAGTATATATAAAGGACATTAAAAAAGAAATTAGAGTCATTCTTATTGACTTTCTTTAATCATATTTCAAATTTTATGAGTCTTTAAGTAAATGATAACATGGAAATATAGTTATTATTATTATTATTTTAAAATTTATGTTAGATTTAATCTTAGTTTAAAATTTTAAATTTATTATTAGTTTATTATATATTAATAGACATTATGTGTATTTTTATATCAAAATATTTTATTTTATACTATATTTTTACTTATTCTTATAATTTTTATTCTTAATTATTATATACTGGTTTTATAGTCGTTTAATACTCATTGAATCTCTGAACCTTAAACCTTTAATTTAACCAATTCGATGTCTGGTCTAATAGGAATGAATCACAACCGACTAACAAATAGGAACTGGTCAGCATATATCTTCTCTATATATCTTCTCGGATACTCTCTTATTCATGTATATCATCGTAGATACTTTGTTATTTAGTTAGTTACAACAACACTGTAACTCTCCTGTATATATTTCATAGTTCATCTCATAATATACACAAGTCATTTTACTGAGATATTCCACTACCTTGTTACTTCTAACGTGCTTCAAGAAAAAAAAATCTCCCTTTTAAGTATCTGGGAATAACTCTACTAAATGATTGAGTTCCATAAATTGCCATCGACTCTTGGATTTCATCCATAAAATATTATCCAATTGGTAAAACATGTGTTTATCTTTTACAAGAAGGGTCTAACTCATTATAACCATCCTTACCAATCCACATATTTATTGGTTTGCTTATATACGTCTATCAAGAAACATAACCAAGAGCAAAAAAAATGATGGGATGCTTTTATGGAATGCTATGAAAGGGAAATATTCTTGATCTAAAGTGAAGTGGAGGGTGGTTTGGGCATAAAACCTATTAAAGTTGTGAATAAGTTCTATTAGAAAAAAGATTATGGAAGCTTCTGGTTGATAAGGAGTCTCTTTGGGTAAAGTGGATCAATTCAACATTCTTCAAAGGCTAATGCTTATAGAAAAATCAAAACTAAACAATCCATATCTTGGACATTAAAACATAATTTTTATTCAAGAAACAAGTTGAGGGATAACTTTAAAACCAATATTAGAAATGGTGAACTCTCTTAGTTTTGGATGATAAATGGCATGATTTTAGCCCTCTACAACTAATGGAAAATCTTTACAATCGAAGGAATAACATAATTGAAAATGCAAGGTCAATCTAGTCATAAAAGGGAATAATTAGGTATAGAATGATCGCTGCTCAAGAGGTTTCTCAGCTGTCCATGGTTGTTTGCCTTCCTATAAACCAAATCAACAAAAAGAGGATGTGTACAACTAAACAAGAACTGAACAAGACATAGCCTAATGTTTTACTAAGGGGCCATTTGATTCTATTTTTATTTTTCTATTGTAGTTTTTAGTTTCTGTTTTCAATTTTTGTTTATTTTTCTTTCAAATAAAAACAAAAACCTATTTGGTTGTTAATGTTAATATAGTTTTTTTAATCACTGATAATAATTACATTTTAGATAAAACTTAAAGATAAATTATTTTTTAATTAAATAAATTTATTTAATCTCTTATATAATATTTGTTGACAAATTATTAATAAAATTAGGTCATTTTATTTATTGACAAATTATTAATAAAATTAAGTTATTTTAATAAAATAAATAATTTAAAAATTAATATTTG
>JANZXV010000008.1:25701219-25715067 GCA_027576455.1 Erythroxylum roigii
TTTAAATCAAAGAAGTTTTCTGATTTCATTTGCATCATAAGTGCTGCATTATTGTTTATGAATGATTTGTGAAATCTACTATATGTTTGTTACAAGATTTGAGTGATGATTTTTAAAAGGAAAAGAGCATGAAAGTGATATTTCTGAAAAAGATGCATGTTTTTGAAATCATGTTTTCAAGAATGGTTTTCAAGATATACGTCAAGTATATGAAAAGCAAGTTTTCAAGAAAAAGTGCCTTTTTTTGCAATAAGTTGACAAGTTAAGAAATATGTGTTATGTGGGTTTGTGGTGGTCACCTAAGTTAAGTCAAGTACATTTTGACAAAAGACTTCTCCCACCTGCTCGCTAGTGGCATGGAGCTCCTTCATAGACTCCCATAAGTTCACAGCTACGCAAAACCATTATGTGGGATTATGTTAGTACATTATGTTCACGGCTACACTGGACCCTTATGGGAAATTTGTAGTACGTTCTATTTTTGGATCCACCCGAACCATTCTGATGTGCTTATGTGCTCATGATATGTTTGATCACGTTTGATGCATTCATGTTTTGTGACTTGTGAATTTGACTACACGATAAGCATTTTAAAAAACAAGTATTTTACGATTCAATAATATATTTTCTATGACAAGTAAAAATGATTTCAAGAGTTTTGTTTATTCTTTTATTATAAACTGTTACCCATGAGATGTCAAGCTCACCCCCTTTCTTTTCCCATCTTCAGGTGATAGCTAAGAGATCAAGTGATCGAGAGCCTAAGGGAATTGCTTCATTTGCTATTTTGTATTTTTGTTCTAATAAGCCAATGGTGTGGCTTTTGATTTGTAAATAAGGTTTTCAAACTCTGTTGCTTGAGAAATGAAATGATAGATTGAAGTAGTTTCGATTGTGTATGTTCATTCGACTTCCTTGTTAAAAGGGTTAAGTTAGAGGAATAAGTTTTTTTTGATATTTGACTGTTGTGGGCACGCCACCTTTGTATAATGATTTCTATTAAGGGTTCAAGGAAATAACCCTACAAGGTAATATGCACGCTCAAGTTAAGTGATGATATTCGTAAGAGTTGGGTTCCGGATACAAGCGGGATCCAACAGTTATGGTATCAGAGAAAGAAAATAAATAGATGATAGTTATCGTATTCTGAAGAGTAAGGTTTCGGAAACAAGCGGGATCCAACATTTGTGGTATCAAAGCAAGAGGTTAGGTTCTGAAAATCGGTGCCCAACACATCCAATGGTTCTAATCTTCTACGAAAATTATGTTTGGTAATTAGCAAATTGAGTTAGCAGATTGAACTTAGTCCGCTGATTTTGAAAACGCTTTCATCCTCTGAGAAATTAGTGAACTAAAAGACTATTATATCCAAATGTTATTACAAATTACTTAAAGAGATAAAGACAGAGATAGAGATATGGATATAGATAAAGATAGAGATAGAGATAGTAAGTTTACTATTTAAATTTAATATTTTTATTTTTATTTTTAATTTCTGAAGTTAAATTAATATCAAATTTTCTTTAAATGATGGCATTGACTTCTTTTGCTCTATCTAAATTCTTATGAGAATATTCAAAGAAATACTAAGATAAAATACTTATGTCCTTATAAATCTTTTTTTTAAGTCATGTCCTTATAGGTAGTTTTATATATAAATAGCCAATACTAAACAGTTAATTTTACTAAACATCTTTAAATAAACAATTGATGTTATCTACTAGTCAAATCAACTATATTAATCTGCTGTCAGCTAACCTCTAATAGAATTAACTAATAGTTAATACAATCTACCGATTGCCAAACAGGGCCATTAAGTTTTTTTTTCTGTTTGGTACTCTGTGTATCTAGTATTGCAGTGACATGAGAGGGTTATAGTCCCTCTTTATTTAAACAATTTGAGTTTAATTTGTTTGAATTAGATTTTGGTTTAGTATCTTTATGAAATGAACAATTTTAGTTTTATTCTAATCGGTAAAATATGTTGATGAAGATTGGGCGAGCGATGTTGCATTGGATTGTTTGTTTGCTCTGAGATATAAAAAAACATTTTATTCTAGCTACCTTATGACTTTAGTTTGAGGAAAAGATCACTTTAGGTATTATTCCTATCTTCATTTTTGTAACATGTCTGCATTATTATGAGACCATTATAAAATTGGAATTGTAATTTAAGTAACTCGAGAAAAAGTAATTGTTACTTAATTACTTGAAATGTTTCCTACTTTTCTAGCACATGTATAGTCACTATAGCATATGGATGGTTATATAAGACCTCAATATGGCCAACAATTTTGATATTCTGGTATTTAATTTAGATGTTTTTTTTGCATAATTTGTTATAGTTAATTTAGTCAATATCACTTATTATTGTTAGAATGAGTTTAGAGTTTTTTTTATTAGCAATATATCTGAATTACACTTTATTTCATACTTTATATATGTTATGTTACATATTTTGATAGATATTTTGTACATGTTTTGTCACATACTGTTATATGCTTTATATATGTTTTGACATACTTTATTACATGCAGTGGTCCTTTTGAAACCAACAACTTATATACTTTAATAAAAGTATTAGTACTATTAGTGCCATCACCTTACAAACTTTTTTGTAAGTTTTTTAGAATGGTAGTTAATGGGAAAATAAACATTAGGTTGTTCAGTGGTAGGCATTTCACACAAGGAAGCATTGTTTAATATAATGATTCCAACTTAAAAATATTTGAAAAATAAGGATTAGTCTACTTTAGCCTTAGTGAAGTTGATGGAATAGGGATAGAATTAGGCTATAAGAACATAGTAAGTGTTTGGTATTTGATTTTTGGTACAAGCTTATTTATTGATTTTGGGAAATTTGAGTCTAACCAAAGTGCTATATATTTGATTTATTAAAGGTATATGGGATTGAAGATATGTACTTAGAGCATGTGAATGTTCCGGTGCATGTATTATCAGTATTAAAGTGATATAAAAGTTGGCAAGAACAGATGGCAAATGATATGAATGAAGATATCAAAATTTATACTGCTTGTGCTGATGATATGGATATTAAACATAAGGTGGAGCATCATCTTGAAATGGTATGGCTAATGTTGGAAATGACATAAGGGTAGGCTATATGTCAATGGAAATGCAAATGTAGATACCAATGTAGAAGTAATTGAAAATGTCAATACATATGAAGATGGAGATGGAGATGGAGATGGAGGGGAAACTAGTGATGAGGAAGATGTAAATGCAGATGATGAGCAACATGATGATATTAATAATGAGCAATATAAGGAAGATTTAAAGGTAGTTGATGTGGAATATGAGAAAAAAAATCTTTTTCATAAGAAAGATAAATATATAAAGTTTGATATCAACACTGACGCTTGTCATAGAATGTGTATAGATTCATCAGATCCTAGAACTTTCCTAGCTAGTGAGCAGTAACATAGTGCAGAAGAATTAGATTTTGCTTTGAGAAGTCCTAGTTAAACTAAAATAATTGTTCGTGGTGTGATGGAATCGTAATGAGTTTTAGGAATGGTATTTAACAATGCCATGCATTTCAAAGATGCATTATATAACTAAGCCGTATACAATAAGCTTTGATTTGAAATTAAAAAAGAATGATGATAAGATGTTATTTTGTTATGTTAATTGGAATTATCTCTTTTGTTTTAGAAATAATTTGGTGCTTAAATAGGAAAATTAATGTTTGTTTTGTTTTAGGAGATAAATAGTGGAGATTGCATCAAATTGGAGCATTATTGGTCAAAATTATGAAATTTGGAAAAATTGGACATATTACTAGAGTGGATGAGGCAAGATCACACTTAATGCTAGATTCACTTAAGGAGTTGGAATTCAATTAAAAAACTTCTTTCCATCCCTATTATGTAAGGAATTGTATTTGTTTTAGATAGGTATCTTTGCAAGATAGAAGTAGACTATGTTTAGAGTAGGAGAGAGGGAGTAAAACATGTCTTTCACCTTTATCAACATTATCTCTTTGTTTTTTTAAAGTTTTTTTTCAATCTTTTATCTTTTCTTCTATTTTTTGTTTTAGAACTAAAGCCATGTATGGCTAAACCCAAGTATTCTAATTCATAGGGATTTAAAACTCTAGTTGTAATCTTGTGAGGTTTTGTTCTAAACTTATATTAATTTTAATTTAAGTGTTTCTTGTTTATGTTCTTAACTTCATGCACAATTAATATTGATTGATCTGACAAATTAATTTACTTTTTATTATTCTATAGCTATCTATGAATTTAGTGATCTGTAATTGTCATGAAAGATTAGTACAAGTAGCAAATAGGTTATTTATGAAATTGCATATTTAACTTATAAGAAACAAGAAAGTCAAATAGTTGTAGCTATCTTAATTATTTAATTTACTATCTAGTCTTTGTACCCAATCAATTGATGGTAAATTTTGGTTTGAATGTTTGATTTGAACCAATTAAATTAGGAAAATTTGAGACTTGTTATGGCTATCCTAATATGTTTCGAACTAACTGCTTGAATTGTAAAAATTATTCTTTTTAAACTAATGATCAATGTTATAATTAGATGAGATCTTTCCTTTGAATTAGAGTTAACTACTCTTAAATTTCTCACTTTTATATTAAGTTTATTTTATTTGATTCCTTATTAATTTTAGTTAATTAGTTAATTAATCATAAACCCCCACTTTGTTTTCTTAATTGAAATTAAGAAACTAGTTTTTAGTTCTCTTGGGATTCAACTTGGTTCTACGACTTGTACAAAAAGTTAGAGATTCAGAATTAATTTTAAGAGCTTCGACAACCCTATCAAAATTTAGTGCCTTTACCTAGGAACTATTTTAGTTTCTTAGTTTCTTTGTGTTATTTTATAGTTTACTGCTAATCTCTTGTTTTGTACGACTCGTTCTTCTCAAACAAGTGAATGCAGTATAATCGAGCATTTAAGAAGACAAGGAAGCGATCACTCACCTGTAAAAGTGAAAGCTGAGATAGATCTAACGATTGGTGAAGACTTTAATTTTTAATAAGTTAAAGACAAGATGGCAAATCCTAGCACTAGAATTTTGAGGGAGTTAGTGGCACCAAATTTGAATCAATAACCCTTATGCATACAATTTCAGATGTTGAGGTAGATTTTAAATTGAAATATGGTTTGATACACTTATTCCCTATTTTTCGTGGTCTTGCAGGTGATGATCTATAAAAATACCTAAAGGAATTTTTTCTTGTATGCTCTAGGATGAAGCCACAAGGGGTGACAGAAGAATAAATTAATCTTAGAGCCTTTCCATTCTCATTGAAAGATAAGGCAAAAGATTGGCCATATTATATTCCCCTGGATTAGTGACCACATGGAATGAGATGAAAAGATTACTCCTGGAGGAGTTCTTTCCTACATCACGAGCAACCAATATCAGAAAGGAGATATGTTGGCAAAAGAAAATTCAGCTGAGAAATATTGTACGAATATTAGGAGAAGTTTAAGAAGATATATGCAAGCTACCCACACCATCAAATTCTTGACCAACTTTTAATTCAACACTTTTATGAAGGACTATTACCAATGGATAGGAGTATAGTTGATGTAGCTAGTGGAGGAGCTTTGGTAAATAAAACACCTGAAGGAGCTATTAATATCAAATATGGCCAATCAATAGTTTGGCACAAGAATGGATGAAGCTGTTAAATGCATTAATAAGGTAAGTAACACAAACTTTAAAGATAAAATTTCATATTTATTTGCTTTAATTCGTTAAATGGAAGTTTGTTAATTGCAATCAACATGAGTGTTTGGAATATCCTCATTCACTGTACATCCTATAGATATATGTGCTATATTACAATATTACTCCCTTCAAGAAGCTAATGCGATAGGCAGATTTTCTGGTCAACCTCAAGGAAAATACGACCCTTATTCTAATCATTATAATCCAAGATAGAGGGATCATTCAAACTTTAGCTTTGGAAATCAAGGAGAGCAATAAAGATATCAACCTTACAATTTTAATAGACAACCTCAAGCCCCTATATGTGCTCATTCTTAATCTTCAAATTTAGGTATGCTCTGGATGAAATTGTTAAGACACTTGCTACCAATTCTCAAACAATTTCAACAGGAAACAAGTGCAAGCCTTCAGAACTTAGAAAATCAAATCAAATTAATTAGCTACCTCTGTTAATAAATAGGAAGCATAAGAATAAGGAAAATTACCTTCCCAAATGGTGGTGAATGCTAAGGAGAATGTGAGTGCAATGACTTTGAGAAATGGTAAGGAAATTCAATCAGGATCTTCCTTACCAATAGAGATAAAAAAAAAAAGCACAATTAACCTTTAACTCAAGAATCAATAAAGTTAAAAGATGATTTATCTTCATTGTTATCAACTAATGCACGTGTACCTCCTTTCCCTAATAGGTTGGCTAGATCAAAGGAAGAGGAACATAAAAGAGAGATCCTAGAAACCTTCAGGAAGGTGGAAATCAATATACCACTTCTAGAAGCCATCAATCAAATACTGAAACATGTAAAGTTTTTGAACGAACTATGCACAAATAAAAGGAAGTTAAAGGACAAGAAGAGAACAATTTTGGGTAAGAATGTATCAGCTGTGATAAATAGAAAATGACCATAAAATGCAAAGATCCAGTATGTTTACATAATCATATGTTATTGGTGATAAGAAAATTGAGCGTGCCATGTTTGACTTAGGTGCATCTATTAATGTCATGATATACTCAATTTATGAGCTTTAAATTTGAATTCTTTGCAAGAAACAAATACTATTATTAAACTAGCTAACCATTCTTATGTGTGTCTTATTGGTATTATTAAGGATGTTTTAGTCTAAGTTAACTATTTGGTATTCCCAGTGGATTTTTACATCTTGAAAGAAAGGTAAATTATGAAGACGACTAAGACAAAAAATTTGATATGGATAAGGGTACTCTTTCCGCTGAGTTTGATGGAGAGATAATGAAGTTCAACAATTTTGAAGCAATGAAGTACCCTATTGATTTTCAATTCGTTTACCATATGGATCTTATGGATTCATTTGAGCAAGATACTTTTAAAGAAGAAAGTGTTGATGACGAGTTGGAGTTTAATGAAGTAAATGAGTAAGTTGATAAAACTTATGAAGTTGTATAATGATTATTAGTAATGCTAATAGATTAAAAAACTTTAAATGCTGAAATTACTATAACTTACAAGAAAATGTTACCTGCTGTTTTACACGCTCTAAAGATAAAATTGAAGACCTTACCTAATCACCTAAAATAAGTCTCTTTAGGTGAAAGAGAGTCATTACCTATGATTATCTCAAAAAGGTTGACTATAGGGTAAGAAGAAGGGCTAGTACCACTATTTAAGGAATACAAAACTGTAATTATGTAGAAGTTTGAGAAGAAAAAGGCCCATTTAGCATAACAATGTTAAACACTTATGCTTTTCGGGAGGTAACCTCAAATATGATAGTTTTTATTAATTTAGTTTTAGTTATATATAGTTTTCATTTGCTTTTTTTAAAAAAAATTAGTTTATTAGCTTAAGGGGTAATGGGTTTAAAAATTATATAATACTAAATTTCATACGGTGTGATGTTAAACACTTGCGTTTTTGGGGAGGTAACCCCAAATATGATGGTATTTTAATAATTTAGGTTTAGTTATTTATAGTTTTCATTTTCTTGTTTTTGAAAATTTAGTTTATTAGCTTAAGGGGTAATAGGTCTAAAAATTACAGAATACTAAATTACATAAGGCATGGTTAGGATCAAAGACTCAAAATTCTAGAATACTAAATCTTATAGGGCAAGATCACACCTTATATGATTTAGTTTTTTGGAATGGAACCCTTAAAATTACAAAATACTAAATCTCATAAGACGAGATCACGTCTTATGCGATTTAACTTTATGGAATGACACCCCTCAAATTCCAAAACACTAAAATTCAAAAGGCGTGATCACGCCTTATACATGTTAGTAGTCTATTTGGTTTTAAAGAATAATTTGTTAATTAAAAATTTTTATTCATATTATTAATTTATATAAAAAATTACAAATCAAAACTCTAATTCTTTTGTTTCTTTTTTTAGCATCCAGCAAAGTCTTGTCTGCTAGTAGTCGCAAACATCCCCAGCCAACCATGTATCGCAACACATGTATGACACTTCCAGACCCACCCCAACTCCAACAACAATACCCATTAGTATTGTTTTAATGTTCTACTTATTTTCTATTTATTTTTACTTCATTTTATTAATTACTTTTATTTTCTTTAGTTTCATTTAATTTTAATTATTATTAGGTTTTTTCATTAGTTTTTGGATTAATTTTCTATTTATACTTGTCACCTTTATGGGACGTTCCAAAGATACAACCTGGACGCTATCAAAAGGAAAATCTATGGTGAATCCAATTGTACAACATCAATCTCCTACAAGACCTAAAACTATTACCAAAAGGAAGCATGCTCAAATAGCTTAAAAGACCTCTATCTTGCCTTGCTTGAATTAGACTTGTGTGGTTATCTCACTTTCCACCTAAAGAACAAAAAAAATGGTACTATGCTATCAAAACCTAACATATTAATGTGGGTAAGTATGTACATTACCCATCTTTAGAGGACATGAAAATTAAAAAAAGTTTGATGATTTGCTTATTGACATGAGTTGGAAATATTTTGCACTGATTCATTGTCTCATATTTATTAAATTAATAGCGAGTTTTATATTACCTTCAAATTTGATAAATCAAATAATTTTACTTTACGAAGTCCTAATGTGGTATAGTATAGATTAATGGGTGTCGAATTTAAAGAGCATCACTGATTTTAATTTGGCCCTAAGCTTCATAAGTGAGGAATATGTTAATTTGATTTAATCAAAAGAATTTGTTATTGACTTACACTAATGACTGCTTGCCTTCTATGGCCAATCTTCTTCTTCAAGGTTTTTAGTATCATTTGAATTACCTCTCTTCCTTAATTATTTGTATCTTATTTACATCATAGTAAGCTATCAGATGAACGTTTGATTGTATATACTTTGTCTTGTGTAAAGCTTACTCCAATCTTCAACAGAACATAAATGAAAATAGAAACAGTGGCAGTATCCCCATGGTTGGTGCATGATTAGGGCAATTGGTTGTTTTTGAACAATCTTCAATTCCAATTGCTATGTCTGTTCAATTAGGTATGAATGTGTTCAAATTTGGCTTTGCAATATGGTTTAACTTAACTAGCTATTTAAGTTCCATACTAATTGTGTCTTGGATGAAACACATAGCACTGGCACTTCATCTAATTTGGTGATCCATACTTCATCTGGGGAATTGTTCACTGTATCCTCTGCAAGTTTAGTTATAGCCAAGAAGTTATTGGAAGAAGGTTCCAATAACCTAACACCTGATGTAAGATCTTTGACATTTTCAATTGATGCCTTCGAAAATGCAAGGACCCTTCTTCGGAATCCAGAAATAGCAAACTCATTTACATTTATTGACTCTCAAGTTACTTAGAATCCAAAAAAAATAATTATTTCATTTCCTTTTTGATGGAATAAGCATGAAACTTTATTTATTGTTATGTTTGTAAGAATTTTAGAAACAACCTGTCTACCACTTAGGGGTAAGGCTACGTACTATTAGACTTCCCCAGACCCCGCATATCAGTGGGATTCATACTGAATGTTGTTGTTGTTGTTGTTTTATGTCTGTAAAAATTGTTAAACATCGAATTACAATCTTGTACTACTTACTTGCATACATCATTATATTATATTGCTTACAATTTTTAATAATTTTATGTATTATTATTTTATTGTTAATAAATATTAATGATTAAGAATAATAGTTAACTTAAATTTATTATTTTTTAATCTTATTAATTTGTAAAAATTTAGGTATGTTTATCTTTTTATATGCAAAAAGATCATGTATATAATTTTATGCATTAACTATATATTTAAACAAATTTAAAAAGAATATATAAGTCAAAAATATGAAAAATCATATATAAATGTCAATTATAATTAACCTTACAGCCTGTTTGGTACAAGGGAATAGGTATTCTATTCCCACCCTATTCCTAACATATTAATAAACATGTGTTTGGTTATAAACCAAACACAAAATAGAGAATTAGCTGGAATGGCTATTATTAAAATTTGCAGAATACGTAAAACCCATATGTAGCTATCTTTATCTATTCTTCGAATAGAAAATCAAAGACAATTTTTATATTCTACAAGTTTAACCCTCTCGAAACTCTTTCCTTCTTCAACGTCTTCCACTTCTTCGAGCCTCCCTCTTGAAGCTTCTTCTCCAGTATCGTGGGTTAGTCCCTCGATCTTGTAATATTACACATTCTTGTCGTGCCTTTCTTTTCCCTAATCTTTGGTTTTTATTCGCATTTTGATCATAGGTTGAGGTTATTGTGCATTTCTGTTTTTTGATGCGGATTTCTATTGGGCGTTTTCTCTATCGCAGGCATTAATTGTTGTTCCTGTTGGGAAAAATTCTTGTTTAAGGAGATCTGCGTTTAAGGTAAATCCCTTGTTCTGGTCTGTGCTTTGCAATTTATATTTTTCTGTGACGCTTTTCCCTTCTGCACATACATGTCATGAAATTTTCTGAGTCTGTGAAGTGAAGAATTCTCTCTTCAGTTAAACCTCTCTCTCAATTCTTCCTTAAACACGCTGGTTACTTTGGACCAGCGTGTAAATCCATTTAGAGAGAGAGACGAGGCAAGAGAAGAAAAGTAAAGCTTGAGAGGATATATGGAGATATCTAGACAATACTATATGAGTGATGGGTCTGTGTCTATCTCTCCCTAATCCCTTTTCTTTGTTTGATCTTCTTTCGCTACTTGAAGACCTCACTTCTTTCTGGGCTTCTTCATTCCCTTCTTCTGTTTACTCTTCACCCACACTTGCTCCACTATCAACTTTCAAGTTTGTAGCTTTTTCCTTTCTAGACTCCTCCTTGTTGTCAACCGTTAAAGCTGAGGTGGGTCTCGACTTCAATAGCTTTTTAGCATCTGGGTGTAATTTGATATGATGCTTATGGTTGATTTTCGTAGTCTGATGGCTTATACTGGTGGGAATTGTCAATACAACACCTTGATTTTTTTCTGACATATAGTTAAGAGAGAAAAGATAAATTGCATTGTTTCTGTAGGATATTCTCCTTCCCTTGGTCATACTTTTGTCTACCCAACTAACTTTATTTGATTGGATCATTTTAATTTCTCTGTTTCTTCTTTCGTAGTCAAGGTGCATCAAGCCCGAGTAGTTACTTCTTAGGAATGTTGTAGAGATTAATTCATTCTAAACAAAGTTGATATGATTAGACATTATCCCATTTCATAATTGTTTGAGCACGTATGGTGTTTCTTAGTCTAAAGATTTTTAATTGACCAATTTTCTCAATATGAGCCTATGAAGTTTATTTCTTCACATTTACTTGCAATAATTGAATCTTCCCATGGCTTATACCATTGTAAAGGATTTCTTTTCACAATAGGAATTCTAAGATCTTTGGGATATGGTTAAATTCCTATAAAGAAATAATGAATTCAATACTTTGTACCGTAACCTTTGATATATATCATGAAAGTAAATATTACCTGTTGGTGTTTTCAGCAAGTAAATGAAGCTATTTTTTCTCGCTACTCTTGAGTAACTAAGGATCTTGGTTGTCTGGAGGAAAAGCTTTTTAGTCGACTATATGTGTAGCTGTATCTTTATACTTGCTTTTGAATTATACTACTCTTTAGCTCCAAATTCCTCACTCAAGATTAAAGTCAACATTATTTTTACTTTTGTCAATTTGAACTTTGATTCTTCTCGTCTGTGAACACCTAGTTACACATTACTAAAATCTGTAAAATGTTTGTGCTCAACACTGTAACTAGTAGACTTATGCTGCTACTGCTGCCCCAATGTGTAATTTCTTCTCACCACTAAGATTTCAGTTTGTTGTTCTCTTCAAAACCCCATTACTCTGTTTAATTCATCCTCTCCTCTAGTTGGGTTCAAATCTTGCTGCTTTCATTAGGATGGAATCGAAGATCATTGATCTTTCCATTCTATAACATTAGGTCATGTTATGGTTAACTCATGCATTTGAGTGAAGTAATTTTCAGGATAGAGCTCTATGGAGAATAGTTTCAGCATAAAGAGAATGTCATTGCCGATTTTCATATATCTTAGAGAGCTTTTAATGATCAAATCCCTGACTAAAATTTAATGTTTAAGTTTAGACAAAATATAGGTTGGTTCGATGCTTCTTAAATGACAAGTTACTTTTAAAAAAACAGATGAGGCACCAACAGTGGGGCTAAAATTGACCTATCAACATATCTTTTTCCACTAATACTTGAAGGTAGAAAAGTTCAGTGGGATCTTTATCATACACTTATAAATGCAAACAACTCCAAGTCTTCTAGAGCATGTCCTCTTAGTGGGGAACGATCACCTAATACTTATAAAAGGAGGAATGGTGAAATCTACGCTCATATATTTGAATTTTGAAATGTCACAATCTAAGTCTACCCCCATAGCCTTTTGCCTTAAATTTCATCTCTGCACCAACATAAGAAATGATGACTTGAAAATGTTGAAAATCGACTTTCCCTATCAACTCGTGTCCATTAAACACTCTCGATACCTTGTATTCTTAAGAGGAGATGCTAAAACTATAACTTAGATTACCAAAGTAAGACATGTTATCTCCAAAAGAAGATATAGCCAAAAAAATGTATTGATTGAAGTAAATAAACTTCAAAGGGAGAGCATTAGGAAGGCGATAGAGAATAAAGGAGTTTTCAATAGATTTTATCGAAAAGGTTAAGGTTCCATAGTAAAGGATGGAAATGTTCGAAAAGGATAGTCCAGTGACATTCTAGCATCCTACACAAGTGCTTGATTTTTTGTTGCATTCATGATAATGTATTTTTGTTGCGTTGATGATAATGTATTTTTTGCTGCATTGATGATAAATACTATATTCCATGATACTTAAAGAACATTAGAATTTTTTTTGCAGTCATGGCTCGTTTCAGTTTGAGTTTACGTAAAAATGCGGAAAGAACAAAAAGGATTATAGTTGTCTTGACTATATGATTGCAGTTGTGTAATATTGTTAGTTCGCTTTTCATTTTGTTGGCATCAGAGGCTTCTTTGTTTAGTTATAGGCCAAGGGTTAGAAGATATTTTCACAATTTTTATGCAAATCAAGATTATGTGAGGCGAATTTTGCATGACAATGATGAGTCATGTATTTCAATGGTTAGGACGAATAGGAAAGCTTTTTTTAAACTTTGTGAAATGCTAGAAAGTATAGGAGGATTGAAGTCAATAAAAAACATGCTTATTGATGAACAGGTAGCAATTTTCTTACATATTATTGGTCATCATGTTAAAAATCGAGTTATTAGGAGAAATTTTAGAAGGCTGGGTGAGACAGTTAGTCGGTGTTTTCATAATGTCCTAAATGCGGTGATGCATTTGCAAGAGCTTTTGTTTAGGAAACCTAAGCCGATACCAACAAACTCTTCGGACCATCGGTGGAGGTGGTTTAAGGTAGATAATCACCCTTTTATTTTTATAAGAAAATACAGTGAATGTGATTAAAGTTTCTCATTATTTTTTATTTCATTTCAAATTTAGAATTGCCTAGGTGCTCTAGATGGGACATATATCAGGGTTAATGTGCCAATTAAAGATAAGGTTAGATTTCAAACTCGTAAGGGCGACATTGCAACAAAAGTGTTAGGTGTGTGCATACCTGACATGCAATTTGTTTATGTTCTTCCTGGTTGGGAAGGGTCAGTAGCTGATGGTCGA
>JANZXV010000008.1:25753367-25787855 GCA_027576455.1 Erythroxylum roigii
ATGAATTGAGGTTTGGGTGTGGGATGAATTCCAATTGGAAGTTGAATTGCTTTGAATGATGTTGTAATAAAGGAAGTTAAGTTGGGATAAATTCGGTATTGATCTATGAGGAAATTGACTAAGTTGATTTCTACCTTTCCAACGATTTAAAATATGCGAATTTTTGATTATCGGAGTAAGAGGTTGGGTTCCGAAAACGGTGCCCACATGTTTTGGTATTAGAGTAAGAAAATGAAGCGATAATAGTTATGGTTTTTCTTCAAGAGATGGATTCTAGAAATGGGACCCAACATTTCATTTCTTTATACGCTTTCTATCCTTAATATAATTCTTAGTCCAATAAGATTTTTAGTTAAATCAATACTATAGCACATTAGTCTTACCATACGTGTGTAGCTAACCAATAAAGATAACATAAGTTATGATCTAAACTTATATTGTGTGAAGATCCTTTAAGCTATTTGAGGGTTAAAGTAAATACCCTTTCTATTTAGTTTTTAGTTCAACAAATTTGAATTAATGTTCACTATAAATATTTTCTAAAAAAACATAAATATTTTAATCCCATTGGACATTGAAGAAGAGAAAATCAATTTAATTTGAAGGATTGAAAATTTTAAAGATCATTCTATATCTAAGTTTTCATTTAGATATATAAAAAAAGAGCCAATATTCTTTGTAGAAAGCAATAGGAATACAAAAGTGTTAATATAATAAGATTGAGGTAATAATTGATGCAATAAATAATATAGTTTTGGATGTTGAGTTTACTTGAACATTTCCTTTTAGTTGACAGATTGTGTATTTCTAACAGATATATAATATTAGATCTCTTTTTATGATACATATTATTTTTCAAGTATGTGAGCAAGGGATGTTAAGATATTTTGACTTGGACACTTATGATGGATCCTGCATAATTTGAATTTTGGATTAAATTGATACATCACAAAAGTGAAACTCTTAGTGGACTAAATGTGGAAAGAACATTTGATCAGAATATGGAATATATATATATATATAATTAATATAGTGATTGAAAAATTAACTGCATTGGAAGGACAAAAAAGAGACACATTTATAACTTGAAAAGAAGATATAAAATTCAAATAAGAAGCTTATTAACATATTAATTCAAACAATTTTAAAACTATAGTATTGTATTTCTATATAAATACTTATGTGATTAATAACACATTCTTATAAATTTTATAAATAATGTTACCTATCTATTTTTAATAAAGATATATTTTCTCGTTCATGAATTTATCTTCATGTTTAATTTTTATATTGTTGTTCTGATCAATTTTAGATATTTATTTGATTATTTGAGAGTAATTTCTTTAAATTTTATCAACGATAAAAGACATGGACATCCCTTGTAGTTTAAAATAATTTTAAAAAATCAACTTAATATTTAAAATTCTTGAAAAAACTTCTTGTAGTTTTTAATTTTCTAGAAAAATCTCTTCTATTAGATTTATGTTGAAAAATATGATGAAACACACTTGGTATAAATATTATATATTTGCTAACAAAATGCTACTTATTTAACAATCCAACTTAGTTCTTAAACTCAAATAGAATTAATTAAACTTAATATAAACGATTAATTTATTATAATTATCTTAAATTATTATTTAAGATGAAATTTAAGTGATTTATGTTGGACTTAAGAATTGAGTTGAATTACTTTATTATTGATATTTGATTAGACACATATGATACATGTATTATATTATTTTAACTGAAGTATAATAAAAGGAGTTTTTTAAAAAATTAGAAGATTTTTTAATTTTAAAATTAGACTTTTTTTAAATTTCTTAAAACATATGTGAGCTCTGTGATTACATTTTTTTATTAACTCTCCCCCAAGTTTACAAAGGCTTAAGGTAATCGACTTTGCCAACTATTCTTTCTTTTTCTTATTTACTACTACACAAGAGACATTTTCTAAAGAATTACACAATATATAAAATCTTTACTTAGTCAATAGGCCCTAAGTAAGGTAAAAAAATTAAGTTCTTATTTTTACCTATTTTTGAGCTTTTATAAATAATAAAAAGAAGCAAAATATGTATCTTTTATTATTCTTTATAAGGATAAGAGTGAACCTGATTTTACTTCATTTTATTTTTTGAGAGTAAAAATGAGTCATATTTTATTTCATTTTATTTTTTATGAAAATAAAAATAAGCTCTATTTTTTTGTTTATTCGGATGGCCCGGGATACCCAAAGCGCCTTGCCCAATTTTCACAAAATCACGGCTTATGTGATTTGTAAAAATTAATTAGTAATATGCCAAATCCTTAAAAATTTTATAGGAACAATATCAAATTTAATCATAAAAAGAAACAGTTGGAAAGAACATTTGAAGGAAAATCAGTTATGATCAAGGAAAGAAAATTAGTTGTATGCGTGAGTTCATACGAATATAGGAATCAGGAAATTCATGGGCGGCACGCACACGCTTACGTAAGCAAAACGACCATTATAATATAATAATAAAAAAAAAAAGAAAATTTGTATTTCTTTGCTTTGCTTTGCTTTGGAATTAAGGAAAAGAAAAGCCAAATCTAAGGACTGAGACGAGAGGGCGAAGTAGGCTCCTCCTTCTTAGCAAACATCAAATAGCGGACACAGACACAACGGGGCAGAGAGAATTTGGAGCAACAAAATTCGGACATCAAAATAACAAGATATTTTCTTCCTTTGCTTCCTCCTCCCTCCCTAGTCCCTGCGCTTTCCAAATCTCTGTCACTCACATCTCCCAATCATCAAATCCTATGCTTTAACTCTGCTTTCTCATTTTGTTTTTTTTCTCTTTCACCTGCTTTTATTTCCTCATCCTAATTCCTAAACCACAATTTTGATTGGCACTTGTGGGTAAGATTTATATTTTTATGACTAAAGGTTGTCCCTCTTGAGATTGCTCTTGATTCATCGACGTGAAACTGCAGGCTCCTGGGTGCTTTTGCTCTTCTCTGCTCTGCTCTTGCTTGAAAGAGCAAAGGAGAGATTTGTGGGTTGACAAACTATGGATTACGAGAGCAGCAACTGGATATGGGATGGGGTTTATTACTACCCACATCTGTTCGGCGGTCTTATGTTAACGGCCGCATTGCTTGGCCTCTCCACTACCTATTTCGGCGGAATTGGGCTGTCTTCGTTGCCTTACATGTGGTCCGATCTGGGTCTTTTTCATAAAAAGAAATTGGAGAAAAAGAAGCGTGTACGAGTTTACATGGATGGTTGCTTTGATCTCATGCATTATGGCCACGCCAACGCCTTACGGCAAGCCAAGGCTTTGGGTGACGAGTTGGTTGTGGGTGTTGTCAGCGATGAGGAGATCATTGCTAATAAGGGTCCTCCTGTCTTGCCCATGGAGGAGAGGTATTCCTAAATATTCTTCATTCGCTCCTGGTTGCTTCTGAGTTGTTTTTAATGTTAAAGACTTCTTCTTTGTATCAGGAGTTGCGACCCTTTTCTTAGCATTTGCTAAATTTGGTAACACATTGCTTAGATTATCTGAATAGAATTGAGATCACCTGGATCTAATTCTTGATTTGTTTTTTAGGCTGGCTCTTGTGAGTGGATTAAAGTGGGTGGATGAAGTTATAGCTGATGCCCCCTATGCGATTACGGAGCAATTCATGAGAAGTCTCTTCAATGAGCACAAGATTGACTATATAATACATGGAGATGATCCTTGCCTGCTTCCGGATGGAACGGATGCTTATGCACTGGCTAAGAAAGTTGGTCGTTACAAGCAGATTAAGCGGACGGAAGGGGTCTCCAGCACAGATATTCTTGGTACACTCATTTTCGTTGATTTTTTTTTAGATTGTTGCAAGAAAAATGAAATTAGGAGCTCGGAAAGCTTTCTATCTTGGCTTATGCGGATGAAAGATAAAAATTTGACGTGTTTGATGTAGAACTTCTCTCTCCTTCTCTCTCTCTCTCTCTCTCTGAGTGTGTGTGTGTGTGTGTCAAGCTCGCCTCAGAGTTCAGATAAATTGATCATCCTCCACGATTCTGACTTGACTAATATTTATTCGTTCGCCCAAATTGCAATGCAGGGAGGATACTTGCTTCCTGTAAGGATGGAAACGTTATTGAAGATAATTCACCAATAGATGCTCATGAAGAAAGTCACCCAAGTACTGGCTATATATCTCGCTTTCTACCAACATCACGTCGGATTGTGCAGTTCTCAAATGGCAAGGTATCACTTTGTTGCATTTCATTTTCAGAGGGATCAGTTTGTAAGCATTGCACTTTGCTTAGACTAAGAATTTCACGTACTTTCTGAAATAACCAAAAAAAAGAGAAGTTACTGGTGTCGTGAACATGAACAACGCTAAGGGGTATAAGGAGATCTGTTCTGTAACTTCCTTGGATTTTATGAGTTTGTTGAACGATGGTGGAGCTTAGCTGTCATCATGGTAAACCAATTAGCCAGGATTGGGTTGGAGAATTACTGGTACATGAATCTATTTTTTGTTACATGTGAAGATGATCGTATCAAAATTTGAAAGTAGCAATGACTCATTATTGACAATTGGCTTAGTACCCGATACATCTTGGAAGTTATAAGAAAACAGAAAAGGGATTGGTTAGATTTTCGGAATCCATTAAAGCTCTATGATTGGGCTCATATACTCACAAAGCAGTTAAAAGATTTTTATGGAAAAGAATTTGCTTCCATGTTCATTCACCAATTTCAGCGAACAGAAGGATTGAGTCTTCTTTATAGGTTTGCATGTGTTTGTTGTGGGAGGCATAGCTGAAGTGGCCAAAATCTACTAAAGTTCTGTGATTAGGATCTAGTACTAGTAACAAAGTAGCAAACAGACTGGAAATGAAAGAAATTAGGGACTATAGACTGGTCTATGGGAAATTTCCATTCCCATCTTGCTTGTGTTTAGTGGTACCGATTGCATACTTTTGATTTATTGAAGGAGGAAGGACTGATCTTGCATTGGCATAATTTGAAGCTTAGCTACTCAAATGACAATTCTTATTTTGTTTAATTCCAGGGACCTGGGCCTAATGCACGAGTTGTGTACATTGATGGAGCATTTGATCTTTTCCATGCTGGACATGTGGAGGTATAGTTTGCTATTTGATATCTTCAACTTTTTGCTGGGGAGGATTTTGCTACATTTATATAATCAATTCTTAGTTTTAATTTGGTATCTGATAGGATGCCAGACTTCTATTTACTTCTAGAATATCTTATGAACTTGGTTACCTGCTAATATCACTTTGACATGGATTGTTAGTCTAATTTTTAAACTTCTGAATAAGCCCATTTCTCAAGTTTTATCTAATTGCACTGTCAAACTGCACAAGAAAAAAGTCATTTTTCCAGAACAGGATACTGGTTCTTACTTATTGTCAAACTTGATTATTTCATTTCTATTGGTTTAATTCTTGCCGATCTGAGT
Source organism: Erythroxylum roigii (assembly GCA_027576455.1). Classification (NCBI taxonomy): domain Eukaryota; kingdom Viridiplantae; phylum Streptophyta; class Magnoliopsida; order Malpighiales; family Erythroxylaceae; genus Erythroxylum; species Erythroxylum roigii. The sequence goes on from JANZXV010000008.1 coordinate 25,758,819, forward strand.
AATAGGTTGTAGAACATTCAGAACAATCTTAAGGGGGAAAATGAGTTGATGTTAGCAATACTTTGTGAGGTTGGGCATCAATTTATTCTATATTTTAGAATAGGAATGGTTAAAGGCATTTTTTTATCCAGTATACTCAGCGTTTATAGTAGATGAGCAGCATTTACAGTAATCTTCCACAGCGTGAATTATGGAAATTATAGCAGGAGATCTTTAGCTCTGCGGCACTTTTCTTTATGAGAATAAAAAATGTTAAGTCTATGGCTAACCCAATGACAAGAGTTTAGGAAAAGGATTGGCGCAAGCTTCCATGTGACACAAGATCTTCTCTCAAACTATTTTGTCCAAGGTCAAAATATTGAAAAATTTTAGAGGTTTTCCTTGACTTTGTTTGTGTGAACAAACAATTCGAAATGCCTCAACTTTTTTCTTTTTAGAACACGTTTGAGTCAAATAGAAGGTTGGATAAGATGTTTTGTTTGGTTATCTCATACGATTCCAATAGTATATGGTACGTTATTTTGCATAATGCTGTCTGTGGAATATCTCACTTAGAGAATTAGTTTCTTGCTTTTTCTTTGTTTATGGATGGGAAAGATTTGATGAGACGACTTTTAAAACAATGCTTTTCGATGCCCTACATTACGAAGAGCTTCAAGATTAGGGTTATTTAGTTTGAAATTTATACTTTGAAGATCTGCAAACTGTGAAGAAACCTGCTTGTCATATGATATAAATCATGCCAATTCTTCATTTATATAAGCCTATTGTTCAAAAGGAAGAGTCAACTTTTTATCAAAATTCTTACTGGCTTCTTTGGTACGCTGGAGAAATCAATTGTCATTTGCTACTTCATCATGGTTGCACAAGAGTTCTCTGGAATTTGTATCTTCTTATCGAGAACAAAATTGTTCTGTATTTGATGCTTTATTGGTTATGATTATACATACAGGCTGAAGAAGATTTCACCTATTGATAAGACTATGAATATTATGTCATAGTCATCATTCCCCCAATTCTTTTATGAATTTGTTCTCCTATCTAGCTTTTATTTTTTTTATTTTATTCTTTCTATTAGAGGCTGAAGAAGACTTCATTTATTAATAATACTGTGACGATTATGTCATTCATCATTCCTCCATTTCTTGTATGATGTTGTTCTCCTATCGAGCTTTTATTTTTATTTTTATTTTTTCTATTAGAAACTTCTTTTTGTGATTTATCGTGGAGGAGTTATGTAGTGTTATCTCTTGGAAATTTATGTATGAAATTTGCTGATCATTCTTATTGCCTTGTGCCTGTTCTTGTTCTTATTTTCAGATTCTTAGGTGTGCAAGACAGCTTGGTGATTTTCTTCTTGTGGGGATTCACACTGATCAGATTGTGAGGTTTGCTTCTACTACTGTCATACTTCATGTGGATTTCATTTGCACCCCTCACAATCTGAATGCTTCAGTTAAATCATTCATTGTATGCAGGGAACACAGAGGAAAACACCACCCTATCATGCATCTTCATGAACGTAGTCTTAGTGTTCTGGCCTGTCGCTACGTAGATGAAGTGATCATTGGTGCACCATGGGAAGTTACTAAAGACATGGTATGTTTCTTCATTTTAGTATTTATAACTGTTGTCTGATATAGTTGTTGGAACATGGCAGTTTTTCTTTCATAATCTGAAGTTTCTTTTGACTGCTTAGGATGTGACCCCATGCTTGGAGCCTCATTTGAGTGTCAATGCCTAGTTGGATATGCAAATTTTTTTGGTTATAAATGTTGCATCTGCGTGCCAACAAAATATTCTACTAGTATGTATAATTAAACTAAAACAATGTTCCAACAGTGATGGATTCGCATGTACAGGCACAGGTTGGCTATTGCCGCAAGCACACATACACACACTCAACTGTGGATTTAGGATTGGATACTACTTCTGGTTTTTCTTAGATCGTATCATAGCATCTCTACCTTTTATATCTATGATTGTAAAAGCTGTTGCACAATACTCATAAACATCCATGACCCATCTGTTGGAAACAAATGCTGGTACTTTGAAAATGTGTGTGCTGCACAAAGAAAAACTACTACATAATATAAGTAATTGTAAAAGGTGCTTCGAAGCAGCAAAGAAGGATTCTCATGTGAATTTTGGGGATAAGGGTGTTTTTCCAATTGTTAAAACTCAAAATTCTTGAATCATTAAGCATTTGCTGATGAAATGCAGTCATCAGCAGGTTTTCTTGTATGTTTGTTCTTCTTGTTTGTATTCTTTCTGTTTCCACGAGCACATTACTGTTTGATATCTTGTGCATATACTTGGGAGCTTTTGCAGGCATCACCAAATTTTTGTTTTGCTTAGATCTGCTGGGTATTACAAATGTGTGATATGTGAGTTAATGGCCACTCTTTTTTTTTCCCTGAATTCTAAGGAGTACCTTGTTTGGCATGTTCAGATTACTACTTTCAATATCTCCTTAGTTGTACGTGGAACAGTTGCTGAGAGTGACTCCTGGTTTAAGGTAAGTTTCATTCTTCAATGTACTTTAATATCCCTCTACATTCATCTGTATTCCTCATTTGAAACTCAAATTTCATGTTGTTTTATGCAGAGTGGTCCTGACCCCTATTCAGTTCCAAAGAACACAGGGATTTTCAAGATGCTCGAAAGCCCTAAAAGTATAACTACTTCCTCAGTGGCTCAAAGAATAGTTGCAAATCATGGGACCTACATGGTACATCCTCATTCTCAATTCCCTTACTGGCTTGATTTTAGATTTTTCTAAATGCACGGTAGGTAGGTTGTTTGGCTTATGTAAAGAATTGGACATATAGGAAATTATTCACGACGGTAGAAACAATACGTATTTAAGCTGATGCCCATAACCTAAACATTAACTAATAACGCTAAAAGTTTGCTTGCATCCTACGTGCTCCTGAAGTTTTGTGGTGACTTAAGAAATTTCAATGATGGTTAAGAAAACCTCTGTTAAAATCATTTTTAGATGTAATTGGTTGATGATGAGGCATCTTAAGGCAAAAACCGAGTTTGATACTTTTCATTATGGAATGCTCTAATTAGAAAATTACAAAAACCGAGTTTGATACTTCTCGTCCCAAGTAATCGAAGGCTAACTCTTGTATGATATGTAGAAACGCAACGCGAAGAAGACGGCTAGCGAGAAAAAATACTATGCAGAGAAGGTGTATGTTGCAGGAGACTAGCTAAGCAATAGAGTTTCACCAAATAGCTAATCATGGTATAGTTCTTCTTCATGGCGGCCTATGACATAACAACACACGGCAATGTCTTTTGTCGGTCAGATAGAAAAGCAAAACAAGAAGATTGATAGTGCAAACGGAGACGTCAGGAGGGCTTTGTTAGGACCTCTCCTACGGATGGTTTTATGTTCAACTGTCTTATTGCTGTTGTTAAACTTGAGAATAGAGAATTCAAACATCACAGGAATCACATTGAAGAATTGAAATATTGAAGTATTTCTGTTTTTAACCCTCTGTAAAGCATTGAATACCCCGTCCACATTCATTTTTCTAGTGCCAAATTGACAGTGATACTGATTACGACTGACTCAGCCTAAGCTGCTAGGTGGGTTGATACTAATTAAGATCTTTTCCCTTATATTTGTCTTTTGCACGCTAGTTAGACTGCAGGAGAGGACAAGGTGTGGCGAATTTTTACCATGTCGTTCAAAACTAAAACAGGACAAAAGGGGACGGAATCTTTTGTCTATTTTATTTTATTTTATAAATTTCAGTCATTTATTTATACGAAATTTATGTGAGACTTATATAAATGAATGACTGAGATTCATGAGATGGGATAGACTAGGGATAGGATAAAATGACCAAGAGATCTTAGCAGGCAAGTGGACTTATTACCACGATTGCGTGCATATATTCTAAATTGTTTAACAGTCGAGAAGTTTGTGCGTACAATGAAGATTACATTTAGTTGGGCTTCGATTCTCAAGTTATTCGGTGCAAATTTAATTATAATATTTTATTAAATATAAATTAAATTTTAATGCTTCGGAGCATTAACAAATTTTAAAAAGACAGTTAATTTTTGTTGTTATTGATGTGACACATTTATTATTTATATTAAATATATGAATTTTGTTGCGTGACATGTAACAAATTAAAGCGGAAGTGGAATTCATATAATTGAATTTAAATATAATGTTATTTAATTATTTTTTATTTTTAATAATCTCTAATTAAACTATTAAATTTAATTAAACTCTTTTAAAATAATATCAGTTTACATTAATTTAGTGAGAGATAAACTTATCACCTTGCATGTCATATATATATATATATAATATAATAAAGATATGACTTCAAATTTTAAGATGAAGCAATAATTTAAATACATAGTATTTATTAATTGTAGTACTTAATTTTCCTTGAATTTGAATAATTTAAGGACATGTGGGGCTAAATCTTAAAAATTTAACTGCTTCTTATAAGTTTGTGAATTTGCATAAGTAATGTGATACACTTATTTGTATAGATAATAATGAAAAGAAGAAGAGTTTTTAATTCCAAAACCTAATTTAATAGGTGATGAAAAATGAATGTTGTTCAATAAGTTGCAGTACCAATGTGTATAATGTATATTGTTTTCAAGAGTTTGTTTTTGTATTATTTATTGAATTGTAACACGTTTGATCTTATTGAATTATGATTTAACATTACTTCAACTTGATTTTGTCCTTAAATCTCCTTTATGATTTTTTTGACTCTCTCTTTCAAATAGTTAGAGGGTGATATTAATTTTGTAGATTATATTCTCTATCCAAGTTACTAAAAATATTTATTCCTCACAACTAAAATAAGTGCATTTTTCATTTACAGGTGATAGAGTAATCTATCTCTAGGAAACGACGTGAATTGGAAGACCTAAAATTACCAACTTGCTAAAACTAAATAAATAAGAGAGTGATTTTTGTAGAATATAGTCTCTATCCAAGTTATAAAATTTTCTATTAATAATCTATATACTTTTCCTTAACAAAAAATAGTGGACCTTTAGTTGACTTATTGTCCTTCCCTTAAAAATGATTTTGATTAAAAAATCTAAAAGTACTAACTAGTCAAAACTAAATAAACAAAAGATAATATATGGGCATGGGCTAAATTATGTTCCTCTCATAATTGTAATTTTCTTTTGGTTTTTACTTGAAATAGCCTAGATCGAGTGTTGATGTGTGTAAGTTTTAATAATACCCTCGATAATTTGCAAGTGCATGGTTTATTAGCGTAGTACCTAAGGTGTCGATCCTATGAAGATGGATAATCTAATCCTAAAATCTAAGGCTAGAACAAATATAAGAAATTCAAATATCACGAAACTAAAATGAGAATTCAATTCAATCAATCAAATTAAAAATCGAATACGACAATATTAATTATTCAATAATTGCAACACACACCCAAGAATCAATCTAAGGTAATTATTAAATAAGAGAAAGGGAATTTTACCTATCCTTAATGCTAACTTAACTGATTATGAATTATCGGATTATTGGTTCTAGACGATCATGGGGTTGATTACTCTCTTTCGAGTTATAACCATTAACCCTAAATTATAAAGCACAATCAAATTACGAAAGTTGCAATCTCTTAATTAACAACCTATCCAAAACCCTAATTAGTTCTGAAGTTGTCTAATAAACTATCGGAAACCTATGTGAGATCTCTCTTCGCACAATTTACCGATTTGATTTAATTCTTGTTCTATTAAATTACTTAACTCTCGTTAGCCCAATTTAATTATTTTCATTCAATTTACCCTCTCAGTTTATTATCGAATTATGTAATCACTAAATTAAATCACAATAAATCCAATAAAACATAAACAATCAGATTTTATTAATTCAAAGATAAAACTCTGAAGGTGAGTTTAAAACATCCTCAACATTCAAAAAATCCTATCATCAAACTATTATTCCAATTCTATACAATAATAAAACTAAAAATAAATAGGAAATACAATCTGAACAGATGATAGGAGACAGCGACATCGTGAAACTCCTAATCTGGGAAATACATCGAGCCAACTTCCTCGCCACTTCTCTCTTCCTTATTTTCTTTCTCAATCTCTCGATGAATTCTCTCTATGGTTTCTCAAAAATGGCTGATGCCAAAGCTCCCTCTACCTCTGTGTCTTGTTCTTTAAATAACCTTTGTGTTATGAGTAACCCTAGGATTTTTTCGGGGTCCGAAAGATTAGAAAAATCCCTCAAAACTTGTCGTTTTTTAGTATTTGGGTGTCTGCTCAATGCAGGCCACAATTGTAGGCAACATTCGAGCCTTCTGTCACGATCGTGGCATGCAAGCCACCATCGTGGGCCAACTCTGGTGCTTCTGTCACGATTATGGCCTATTGTGCCATGATTGTGGGCTATTGTTTCAGCTCAAATATCTCTGAAATTTCTCCGTTCTTCGATATTAACCCTAAAACACTAACAAACACATTAAGGTACCTTAAAAACATAATGTTTAAGCTCAAAGACTTCTACTAACTCATAAAAACACTTAAACACAAATAATTAACAAACTAACACAATTCTAACCTAAACATATATTAAATGATTGAATTAACAATTAAATACATATCAAACTAAGCCTTAAAACTTGATGCATTTTACACTTATCAAGCCTCCAATTTTGAATAATCTTATCACATGGTCAATTTATCATAATTACCTAAAAGTAAAAAATTAAGTAAAACAAGGTAATTTGACATCAAAATCAAGAAAAATATTTAAAAATAAATATATTTTCATGAAAATTAGTAGTAGTATGTCATATTTTATTGAGCACGAGGCAACTACTTTTTTTATAGATGCACTACTAAGAATTATTTATATAGATGCAACAATGTATCAGATAGTAAAATAAAATAGATATATTTATAATGGCTAGTGAGAGAATTTCCTCATTCTCTCTTCCTTTGCAACTGCCCTTCATTTGAAACCTTTAGCTTCTTATCATGCCTCCTCTTTTCCTAGGCTTTTCTTTCATCTAGTTGTTGCATGTATCAATTTCCTCCTACTAGAGCTTCTGTTTTTGGTTTCCACTTCGATGTTAGTTTAGGGACATTTTTATCTTTTGCTTTTTCCCTCCCACTTAAGTTATCATTTTTGGTAACTAAATTTTGAAACTCCCTGCTACTTGCACCTGTCTATGGCTTCAATGGTGCATATCTTAGACCTTGGATAGAGCTCCTCTATATAAATTTTCTCCTTTGCCCTCCAAGACTCCTCTCTAAAAGAGGCCTACCTCCCTAACAAGAATCTAGGCTGGGGGTAGTTCGAAGTCTAAGCTGTACTTGTGGAAAGCTATCTTTGAGACTCTTCTACAACACTACATTATTGTCCTCCCCATCTGACGAATGATGAATTGGTTGTCTCCCTATCTCTATAAACCATGAAGAAGGGAGCAGCTTCCTAGTCTTTGACTATGGTAAGGTTCTTTTTAGGGAAGAATCACTGAAATAATGGAAGAACTGAGGCTTACTGGGTGTGTTGCTAAATGAGGACCACCTTTTTATGTTCAGATTTTCTAATTCATCTTCAACTAAGGCGATAATCGGAACGGTTCCTTCGAACATTAATAAGCACCCTATATATTTGGAGGTTAGGAATTAAACTTGAAGAAATCCATCAAAAGCAAGTCCCACTATGGGTTAATTTTCACCAAATTGTAACACTGATGGATTAAGTTCCCTTGTGAATTACATTGGTAAGCCAATCTGGATAGATGAGTTAACTTTCCCAAGCAAACGTGTTAGATATGCATAGCTGTGCATAAATGTCGTTGTAACTAAAGAGCTTCTAAAGGTAATTCCCTTGCTTCAATTGGGTGAAGGGACCAACTTGTGTTAGATATTATTAAAGTTTCATACCAATGGTGTCCCTCACTAGCTGCTCTAGGAAAGTAATGATGTCCAATAGGTAAAATTTTCTCCAAAGGAGATTATGAGGAGCTTATAGGAGCACCTAGGGAGGAGAAGGAACTAGAACCTAATAATAATGTATTATCTACTTAATGTAAGAAAATGTAAGGGAACATGATGACATCCAATCTACCCTAAGTTTAATCAACATTCCAACACTGGAGGCACTTAAAGCTACTAAGAAAGCTCTCCAAATACAATGTAACTAGCAAAGGAGTGTGGAATCCTTGGAGGAAGCTCTTCCAATTCAATATGATTAGTAAATGGATGTGGAATCATTAGAGATCATTAAGGCTTTAGATGTATCCAAAGAGAATCTATAAGTAAGCAGATTAACTGAGAATCCTCAAAAAGAGTTTAACATAGTGGAGAGAAGGAGATTAGGGAACAAGGTCAAAAAATCCAACAAACCCATTTAAATATGTCTATTTTGGCTTGAAATACAAGAGGTATGAATAATCCTAAGACTATATTCTAATAACTAATTTTATTAATGCCAATAATCCTTTGATTTAAGTGTTGAAGCTTGTACTAAATCCTCATTCTTGAATAAATATAAGTTATTTACTTATCATGCTCTCCATCTACAGGGAGGATAATGGTTGCTTATTGCCTAAACTAGGTTAAGGGATTGAGAATGCAAAGTTTAATGTAAGGTATTCATTTTAACATAAACATTGTGGAGTTTGGGATATTATGGATCGACTATATTTATGCCTCCAATCATGAATTCTACAGGGAAGGCTTGGGAAAGAACTTAGGGACTTTAGAGGATTTGTTAATGGTCTTTGAATAATCCCTAGGGATTTCAATTGTACTACTTTTACATCCAAACCTGAAGGAATCAACTCTAACCTAATGCCAAGAAAGGAATTAATTTCCTATCTATCATTCATAAAAGTAAATTATTTAAGCTTTAGAGGATTCCATTTTGCTTGGAGTAATAAGAAGGGGGGAGATTGGCATATAAAGAGGAAGCCAAATAGAGGGTTTGCTAACCAAGACTGGTTCTATAAATTCCGAAGCTACAAGGCATTCTATGAAAGTCTATGTTTAGATCATTGTCCAATGTTGGTTTATGGATTGAGGCCTGACATGAAAAGGATCACTCCATTCAGATTCTTCAATTATCTAGCTAACAAGGTGCTGATAGCGTGTCGTAATGCTAGTCAAAATAAACTAGACTATTATTATAGCAGTGGTGAGTTTAGGTAGATCCCACAGAGAGTGTGTGTAAAGTTTATGAAATGAAATTAATCAATGTTTGGGTTTGGGGGGTTTTGGTTTTAAAAAAGTAATAAAATAAAATAAAACTAACCTAATGAAAACAAATTAAAGAAAACATACGAAAAATGACAAAAGTGGTGAATTTGTTGGGAATCTAGTCTTTGGTTCAATCTCAGTCTACAGCCTAATTAAAAAATTTTCAATGATTTGTTGTTCTCAAACCTCTCCCAGAAACTATTAATCATAGGTTAATAATTAACTCGAGTTTTCCCTTAGGTAGTGTTTAATTAAGATACAATCGTTAATTAAACCTAACTACTAAATAACCTAGGATATGATCTCTAGATTCAATTGGGTAGTAGCATTACGAATTAGAAAAATCAATTAACCAAGGCAATAACCATAACGATGCATCATTTAACCTAGGTTCTTTTATCCCTAATGATTACAAACCATTAGCTGCTACAAATGAATTTCAAATATAACAATTACTAATTATGTTGAAATTCTAGCAATGGGTTTGTAATAAAACGATCCGATGAACGCATTCGAATCATCTTTTCATAATACCCAATGGATTCATACACAAATAATCTAACGATAATGAGAATGCAATTATCCATACACAAAACTCAAATCAATTAACATAGGATAACACAATCAATTCAATTCGAGAGAAAGAAACAATAAAAACAAAGAAAGAGTGCTTAACCGGGTCATTGGTGTCGACATCCCCATTGAACTGGCATTAGAAAGCTACCCTCCATGGGTCTCCTCATGGTGGAAAGCTTACCTCCATCTTCGTGCACTCCCAAATGCCCCAAAGTTTCTGAACTCCTTTAACTGAAAAAACCTATTTTACTCTCAAATTGCTTCAGGCGAATGTCACTACCTAAGAACGCCTCCTTTTCTATCATATTTTCCCACTAGACCTCTGCTACTATTTTTATTTTTTATTTTTAGTCTTTAGCCCAACGACTGTATTTTGGTTCCCTTTACTATACATCTACATTTTGCTCCTTCATCCTACATTTTTCTCCTTGCTATTTGTGTGAAACATAAATAACGTTTACGCTATTCACGTAAACAACGTTTGCATGAAACACTGTTCTCATTTTCTTATAACACATGCATCCTTTTTTGTTTCTTTTAAAACCTAACACTCCTTTTTTTTTATTATATTCCTTGTTGCGTCATTTTGGTCCAGTTGCGTCATTTCGCTCATGTGTTGCTGTTGTTTTGGTGTGCTTCTTCTCCCAGCTACCTTGTATTCATTTAATTATCATAAAACACGTTGCATAGGCTGTTGTCCATCATCCTTGGCTTTATTAATTAAATTAATGGTGTGCATGGCCATGCAAAACATTAAATTCACATACACCTTGCATGGTCCATGCATAACAGCCTTGAGCAACTTTGATTTATTCATGTTTCTATTTTTCTTGTCTTCTTTTTGTCTTTAAATTTTCTTCTTCTTGCTCGATGAAGACAAGTGAAAATTAATCTTCAAAAAATGGCCCAAATATCGTGCTTTTGACTCACTTTAACTTCTTTTCTTCCAAATTGTGCCTAAAATCACATATGAGTTAAAGTGAGTATCTCAAGTAATTTCATGTCATTAATCGCTAAGTGTTATGAAATAATTAAACAATCAACTAAGCACATATCAGGAGGGCTTCAATCAAGCAATTACTAGGGGACTCAACATTCAGGTTCATGGTTTTAAATCCTACCATTTCTAAATGAAATTACTTTCAATAAAAAAAGAAGTTAAAATGGCTTCTTTCTTAATCCACACCTAAAGCTAAGCTGAACGTCCAAAGGCACTTTGGTGACAAAACAAAGAAAACAAAGTAGAAAGAGGGACTAAACACCTATCTTGATGCTCTACATATCCACAATTCTATCCTGAGAAAAAAGTCTAAAGTAATTTGGTTAAAGGAAGGTGACTCAATCACTACATCCATAGGAGCTTGCTTTCTAAGAGAAACAAAAACTAGATTTATTCTTTACTAGATGAGTGTGGTAATTTGGATATAAAGTAGGATGACCTTCTTAATTATTCTAAAAGTTTCTTTTTAGATATTATAGGAACTAGGGTAGAAGTAGTTCATCCCTTACCCTATTTGGATCACATTGTACTTGACCTCCTTACCCCTCATCAATGTAACATACGAGGTATTCCTATTACCTTAGAAGAAATTAATAAAGTTGTATTAAGTACTAACCCAAATAAAGCTCCTGAAATTGATGACTTCAATAGGTTATATGTCTATAAGGTTTGGCAATTAATCAGGAAGGAATTGTGTGATGCAATTCAAGAATTTTTCTCCAATGCTAAAATACTAAAGGAATGGAGTAAAACTCTTTTATGTTTGGTATTGAAAGTTCCCTACCCAATTACATTAAGGGATTATAGACCAATATCCTATTGCCCACTTTTTATAAAGTTACCTGTAAGATCCTAGCTGAGAGATTTAAAACTATCTTACTTGATATCATTAGTTCTCCCCAAGCTACTTTCATAGTTGTAGAAAAATTAGTGATAATATATTTATTTCTCAGTATCTATTTAAGCAATATAATATCAAGAGAACTAGGAGGAACTGTGCATTTAAAATTGGCATCCACAAGGCTTTTAATTCTTTAGATTAAGACTTCCTACGTATAATCATCCAGAGAATGGGATTTCCACCTAATTATATCTCCTAAATTTAAACCTACATTAGTACCACTTCTTAGTGTGTAATGATAAATGGGGAAACATCTTTTTTCTCCTGAGGTGCAAGAGGATTGAGGCAAAGGGACCCTTTGTCCCCTTACCTCTTCACTATCGCTACAAAAATGGTCACAAGAAATATTAAATGCAAGGCTATCAAGTAGAATGAATTCAAATTTCACAAGAAATGTATTCAACAGAAATTCACATGCTCTCCTTTGCTGATGATGTGCTCCTCTTCTATAAAGGGAATAAAACCTCACTTCAATGCTTGATGGAATCTTTAGAACAATTCAACATACTATCTGGTTTAAGCATAAATAAAGGAAAAGTTTAATAATTCTCTATATGGATTATGAATACTTGGGAAGAGAATTTATGGAGTTAATAGGAATCCCTCTTGCTTCTCTTCTTATTAGGAACTTTGAAGTACTAATAACCTCAAGGAAGCTCTCCTATATAGATAGGTGCTATTTGAAAAAATTAGTTCCAAGATTAGTAGCTAAAAGAGTAAAGTGCTTTCTTTCTTAGGTAGATTACAACTACTAACATTAGTGTTATAAAATCTGGTTATATATTGGGCCTCACACTTCCCAATCCTCGAAAATCTTATCAATGATATTGAGAATATAATGAGGAATTTTCTGTGGACTAGAGACATGTTCACCAAACCATTCTTCAAAGTTAACTATACTGTCCTGTAATGCAGTTATCTAAGAAGGACGGTGGCTTAGGACTCATCTCCTTGCAGGAAATGAATTCTACTCTCCTAGAAAGGTATGCTTAGAGAATTATTACGAATAAATCCTCACTTTGGGTTAGATGAGTGAATAGATATTATTTCAAAGGTAGGAAAACCTTGAATGACAAAGAAAAAGCAATTCCTCTTAGAAAATGAATCAAATACTTCAACTCATATCCTCTTTTTAATCTCTTATTAAAATCAAAATTGGATATGGCTCTTCATCCTTATTACAGTTTGATAACTAGAGTCCTAGGGTTCCATTATTCCAGCTTCTTAATTATAATGCTCTTAGGATTTTTTTCCAGCTGATGCAAAGGTTAATTCACTAATCTACTCCAATAATTGGATAAGAGCATAAAGGTTTGTAGATTCTCTTCCTAACTGGGCTCTAAAGCATCAAACTAATTCTTCAGCTTAGGATAAGGCCATTTAGAAACTATATTCCTCAGGTATTTTCTCCACAAAGTCATACAGACATAATCTTTGACCTACTAAAACTAAAGTACCCTAGTTTAATCTTCTTTGGAATAATCTACTTCCTACTAAAATCTCTTTCACATTATGGTTAACTATTAAGGAAATATTTTCCACCTTAGATAGGATTCATTTTTGAATCCACTCTACTGTGAATTCCACCTATAAACTTCGCAATGAGAGTGATGAAACAGTTAGTCATCTTTTCTTTATATGCTCCTTTATAAACACCATTTAAAGGGACATCTTGATAAGATGTAATGGAAGCATATAGTCCAATAGATCCGTAAGCCACCAAAAATGAGGAAGGTTGATAGAAAGTTGCTCTAAGTAGCCTGGTCCTTTCTAATTTATTGGATTTGGCATGAGAGGAACTTTATGACTTTTAGGGAACAATCAATGGATAAGGCTTCAATTGAAGATTATTCGCCATATCAAGGAGATAATCATGACAAAAGGATCCACTCTCAAGCTCTCTTCATATATCTTAACCGCCTAGTCTTTATAGCTAGATTTTAATTCTTATATAGTAGCGAAGATAATAAGATCTTTTTTAAATCTTTTATAGAAAATGTTTCTTGTATTCAAATAGTGTATTTTAGGCTTTTACCTTAATTAATTCCATTCTTTAATTTCCAAAAAAGATTTATTCATATATATTAATGTGAGGATGTTTAAAAAATATTCTTGACAAAGTCGTAAAACATCAAAGTCCTAAAGTATCAAACTTTTTGTTTAATTTTTTATGAGACTTTTGAAATAATTTATGGGCCTCTAATTTATATTTTAGAAATTTAAAAATATATTTAAAATTAATTTTATGAATCTAGATAAGGCATACAATAAAATTGATTTGGCAAATAATTTACATTTGATTTGTATTATAAAAAATGCCTAAAATTAAATTAGGCTTGAATCCAAGAATGATAAGTATGACTTAAGATTATTCAGTATGGTGTGGTTAAAAGTGCCCGCGTCCCTTACAAGGCTTAAGGTGTATCCCTGTAAATAAAAATACTATCATTTTTCTCATAAAATGGTTAAACATTTCCCTTTTAGTATCATTGGTCCTTGATTTTAATATTGAAGCAAACTTTTGTAGGAAACAATTTTTTTCCTTTATGAGTTAGTGGATTTAAAACTTCAATTATACATGACTTGTTTTTTAAAAATTTGACAAAATTGCAAATAAAGGTAGTAAAACACCATGCTCTTGAGGTATGTTTCATACTCACTCTTATTGATTTATTATTGGTCTTATGCTTTTTTTAGTGAGATTAACATTATTGTTCATTGTAAGTGCTACTCTCTATCTTATATAGTGCATACCTACTACAATAATACATTTTCAAGATATTCATAGTAGCAAAAATAATGTGCATGCACTTTGAATTGCTGATGAATCGAGAAGAAGTTGAAAAAAAGACTTGGTTTGTAGTGATAACTATAATCGTTAGTCACTTCACTCTTCAATGAACTATTGTACAACACAATTGATATATCAATGAGTTATATAAAAAAATTAATTTTTTACCTTTTATTGGTTTTGGAGAAAAAATTAAAGTGTTTTTTATGTTTCTAAAACTGCTTTTATATTGCTTAATTGCAATTAGTAATGTTCATCTTTTCTTGGTAAATGTTGAGCAAGTTTAATCTTATAAAACCCTCAATATTTCATAAGCATACAGGTTGTCGCATAGTATATGAGATGTCAATCCCACGAAGAATTAGTGAACTAATCAAATCTTAATTTGTCTAAGGCCTAAAAGTGTAGTTAAACTGAAAATAAAAAAGAGCAAAAAATTAAGCAATTGAATATGGACTGATTGAAAGTGTAATTATAAAATTAACACAAAGAAATCAAAATTGAGCACAACCAATTAACAATTGAAAGTTCAAACAAGGAAGATTAACCAGTTATGAGAGTAGGGGATTTATCTTATCATCTAATGCTAACTTAATCACTCTTGAATTAATTCGATATCGATCTTAGAAGTTCAAAGGGTGATTACTCTCTCTCGAGTTATAAACATTTAACCCTAGATCATAAGCCATAATTCAATTGTATTGTGGAATTTGCAATATCTCAATTAGCAAACTGCCCACACATCCAATTAGATCTTAAGAACTTTAATAGACAATCGGGTCCTCACACGAGATCTCTCTTTGTATAAATTACTGATTTGATTGTTTAACTCTCATTACCCAATTTAATCATTTTTCTATTGGATCACTCTCTCGATTTATTATCAAAGCATGCAAATACAACAAACAATCATGAAATCCAACTCATTAACATCAAAAGTAATCAAATTAACATTGATTCAAGAACAAATCCTTAAAAGATTTTAGAACATCCTTAAACCCAAATTCATCATCATCACATCCATCTTATACATCAAAATGAAAGAAATAATAAGATGGAAAGAGAAAGATAACTTAAAGTGGATTGGAGTGGCAGTAGCAGCAACAACTCCCTCTTCCTCTTTCCTCTTCTATCTTCTTCTCCCTTATTCCTTAGTTGCTTTCCAAATGTAGCAAATGGAGGCTCTTTAGATTAGGTTCATATTCTGATCTTATATAGTCCTGGGGCCATTTAGGTTAAAAGGTTGCTTTTATCCAAGCCAAAAAGTCCAAAAAGACCCTTAAAAAATGATAACGGAAGGAGATCCTTACGTCTGCCGCGCGCCTGTCATGATCGTGGCAAGGGATGTTACAATCGTGACCCTTGAAAATTGGCTCCTGTAACGATCGTGATAGGCATGTCATGATTGTGACCTTGTTCCTTTTGTCCAAGCTTTCTCAAACTTCCTTCAATCTTCTTTATATGATTTCATACACCAACGATCACATTAAAACACCTCAAATGCACAAAATTAAAGTTCAATAATATGCTTTAAACCACATAACACTCAAAAACACAAACATATAATCACATTGACACAATTCTAAACCTAAATATGCACAATTCATCTAATCAAAAACTAAAAACACACTAAAATACCTATTAAAACATAATGTAAACTATAACTATCAGTAAACCTGCTTGGCAAGAATTATTTTCCTTTTCAAGTTATCCTTACTTCACAAAATATTTTCAAGAGTGGGTTAAGGATATATTATCCATTAATCTAAACTTTTCATTTGTTTTATGTTGCATTTATACTGCATTTTCTATATATGTGCTTTATCAAAATATTCCATATGCATTTGTTGAGGATTGAAGTGCTTTTACACTTTTTACTTTTTATGATGAAGAGTAACTATCCTTATGACCTACACCATATATATGGTTTACTAATGCATGATTATTATATAATAAGGGGATTCCTTTTCTTTATAAGATATTTGACTCTCATAATCATGAGGTTTTGATACTTCTTGCAAGTTTCCCACACTTACTTCCGTAACACCAACATTTTGGACTTGTCTTTGGGGATTTTAGTGTCAAATTGATGATTAAGTAACATTTTGATTCCTTATTTGACTAATTACGTAAGTTCTCTTTGCCTTATTGGCAAGTTAACATATGGGTTAACCATGTAAATCTATAATATGATGTGTAATAATCAATCAACAGTGCAAGTTAAGGTACTATTGAGCATAGAGGTTCCATTAATTCTTTAGGAAGATGTTTAGTTAGTAGGAATATCTTGTTGGCTACACAAATTTGTCTTACCTTTTAAAGACACTAACTACGTTTGTCTTAACATCTGTAAAATGGCATCCTTCTTAATAAGTAGGAATCATGTTTGCCTCTACATTTTTAGTATTATTGTAGTTTGAGGAAAATTTTAACATCATTAACTTTAAGTGGTTATGGTACTACATTTTTAGTTTAGTACTTGACAAATTGACTCACTATAGGAATGTGATTTTTGACCTAATGAGGTCTTAACCTATGATTTTAATGATAATAAAATATATTGTTATTAATGAATTTACCTTTGGTGATACTAGGGACTCTATTATAATGAAATCAAGTAATATATGAATGTTGAAGTTCAATAAAAGGACAAAGTGAGAAAAGGAGTGAGTTGAATCAATTGAGCAATCAAAGGATGGAGAAAATGAGTAAAGTGGAGAATACATAAAATTAAACTAAAGAATTATGAATAAAAAGGAATCAAACATATCAAGATATAAAAAAATCATTCCAATTTTTCTTGTAACCTTATTTTATTCATCTTGTTTAAAGATCATTGGAAATAGTTTTTAATCAAGTTCTTATAAAGGAATGTGTTTTAATTTGCAAAATAACTTAAGAAGTTTTGAAAAACTTATTTTAAGAATAAAAGTTGTAAATCATTACTTCATTTGGAAAAAAATTAGGATGAAATTCCTTCTCATGTCTAGAAATTTTGATTTATGGAATATTGTAAAGAAAAGTGAGTGGAATAGCAATAAAAATATTCTTTTTATTAAATAATAAGGCAATGTACATTTTACTTTTAGAGTTAGATAGAAATGTGCTTTCTAAAGTTTCAATGTATAAAAATGTTCAAGATACTTGGCATATACTTGATCTTATATATGTTAATGAATTTCATAATGATATTGGTGTTAAAGCTATTAATATTACTTATGATAAGCAATATGAAATCTAGATGACAACAAAAAATGAAGTAAAAACAAGGAGAAAGACCCAAAGAAGAAGAGAGTACTAAAGATCACATGGGATGATACAAACAATATTGAAAGCAAAGAATCAAAAAATGAGGTGGCTCACATGCTCTTTATGGAAAATAACGATGAGGTATCCTCTAGTTCAAACTATCTTAATGATAATGGTTGTGATGATGATGATGATGATGATGATGATTTATTTTATGAAGAGCTTCTTGAATTTCTAAAAATAATAAACTTAAGTAGGAAGAAATTATCTTCTAAGTATAAAGAGGTTTAAAAACTCTTATATGCATGCATGATTTAGAATTAGAAATTGAAATATGATAAAATATAAGAGTGTGGTTGTTGTTAATGATAAAGTGGGTGATTTATTGCATAAGAATAAGGAATTTAAGAAGAAGGCCAACGTTTTAAAATAATCATTTTTTATGTTCACTCCATAAGTGAAAAATTGAATAGCATTCTTGTAAACCAAAAGTCTGCTAATGATAGGCATAAGATTAGTTTCACTTACAAAAGCACACATTCTAATGCCAAGAAAATTTTTATGAAGGTCAAGTATTACATAACGAATCTATACCTAAATCATCATATAAGCATTCTGAGTTTTTTAAATGTGTAAAAAAATGCCATACTCATCCATCATATTTTAAGCCCCAAGAAATAAAAAAAAAATTGTGCTCATATATGTGTCATATTTTAAATCAAGAGGACCTATCCTTAAGCTAAAAATAGGTACAATTTTTTTGTAAGGTCATCTCAAAACATGCAACATCATTCTTATTCGTATAGCCTTTTAATCATTAAAATAGTATGAAACAAGCTTAAAATTATTATATGTATCATTATAATCATAAAAGCAACTTGCTCTCATTTAATAAATGAAAAGACCCATTGAGTGGAGCCTTCCCGGTGACCCCATGGTACTCCTCCATTCGATATCTAACTCAACCGAAAGGTTCCCGCAAAGCTAAGTCGTTCAACTATTAAAAAACTTTTATACTTTAAAAGTTAAAAGTGCAGAAAATAGTGGGAAACTTTTTTTAAATCATTTTACTGAAAATTTTGGCATCATAATGATTGCTTTTTTAAGATTCCCAAAATTTGAAAACATGCATAACACATTTTAAAACACTTCTAATATTTCATATACTATCTCAACTTCTAGAATGGGACCTCAGGTCCACATCACAACCAATCACAAACATACAATTCTCAATATTTTAAAAACATCATTAAGGATCACTGCCAATTCAATTCCATTTGATTTTTAACACTTAAAACAATTCCAAATTCACTTTCATGACATTTTAATACACACATTTAAGCTATAAATTTTCATTAACAAATTTTTTACAAAATCAGGCACTCTAAGATGAATTTCAACCAAACCCAATTATTTTTCATTTCTTTACTTCATTAGAATCAAAATCATGCTATAAAGATCACAAAACAACAAATATGAGTTTGGATCATATCACATTAACAACCCTAGCCATGGCCAAAAACTCATCCAATCATTTCTTCACATGGCACTAGCACTTTCATTTTGCATCAAATTAGATGCATTTTTATGTTTGCTAAAGGAAGTGAAAATTGAATAGAATCCTTAAAACCCAAAATTAGGCTAATGATAGGCGTGAGATTAGTTTAACTTATAAAAGTGCATCATCATATCAATACAATTTTTTAAAGGATAAGTATTTACAAAATAAGTCTATACCTAAATCATTGTATAAGCATATTGTATCTTTTAAATATTTACAAAAATGAAATGCTCATCCATCATCTTCTAAGCCTTGAACAATAAAAATATTTTGTGTTCATATATGAGTCACATTCTAAACTAAAAGCACATGTCATTAAAGTAAGGTCATCTCAAAACATGCAACATTATCCTCATTCATATAGGCCTCTTTATCATAAAAAATAATACGAAACAAGCTTCAAATTATTATATGTCTTATTATAATCATAAAAGCAACTTGCTCTCATTGAATATAGGCCTTATAAAAAATAAAGATGCATGAAATTTCCTCAAAATTATCATACGTCATATTTTCATTAAAAGAGCATGCCATATGGTAAAACATTTTTTTGGATTAAATATCACATAAGGAGATACCCCATATATCCAAAGATAGCTTTATATTTCCCACATGATTTATGAAGAGATAAAAATGCTTCTAAGTTATACTCTTGTAAGTCTTCTTCACATAACACTAAGACTTTCATTTTGAATAACGTAAGATGTATTTCTAATGTTCACTCTAGGAAATGAAAAAATAAATAGCATTCTTGAAATCCAAAAGTACGCTAAGGATAGGCATAAGATTGGTTTCAATTTTGAAAGTGAACCATCCATCGAAGAATATTTTTATGAAGGGTAAGTATTTACATAATAAGGGTAAGTATTTACATAATAAATCTATACCTAAGTCATCACATAAGCATATTGTATCTTTTGAATGTGTACAAAATGACTTGCTAATTCATCATCTTTTAGGCCTCACACAATAAAAAAAATTCTATTTGCTCATATATGAGTCACATTCTAAACCACGCGTCCATCTCACTCAAGCAAAAAATAGGTACAATTTTTTATGCAAGGTGCAAAACCCTGAACTTTTCCTTTCATTGAATATAAATTTTTATTTTTGGTGAACAGTGATTTTAGATGAATAGCGAATTCAAGTTAATAGTGATTTTTTAGGTACTCAAACTTGAAATAATGAAAAAATTCAAAATAAGTATTAGAGTTTAATGATACTAAAACAGATAGAAAAAAAAAGTACGATTGGATGAATTTCAGGAGTTTCAAAATTTTAGGACTAAAATGCCCTTTTAGAAAATAATGGGTATTGATGAGTTTAAACTCATTCAAAAATATAAAAAATTCAATCAATAAGTATTGACCCTAATTAGAGTATTTCATGGTCAATTTGATAATAAGACGGTTACTAAATATTTTTGAAACTTAATTCCATTAGATGGTGAATTAAGTTTATAAAGGACAAATTGGTCTTTTTAGTATAAAATTTAGTAGATTAATAAGTCATTAGAGTGCACTAATAGGAAGGTGACATATGTAAAACATTAAAGAGTATAAAAAGCAAGACCTAAGACAAATTGCTTGATTCTTTTGGTGTAGTCGTGAGTGTCCAAAAACAAAAAAACAGAGGAGAAGCTAAACTGACTTACGACCAAGGAGAGAAGAAGAATATGGCTACCATTTTTTATGGGTTTTGAGTTGGAAGTGGAGAGATCTTGATCAAGAATTGAAGCTTACCAATTACCCAAAAGATTGGAGGAAAAAGTGATAAGTTTTCCTAGATTAAATTTCTAATTTTTATAAGTTGTTGTGTAGGATGGATGTATTTAAGATAAATGATGATTTTTGTAGGATTTTGGGAAATATTGCATATCTTTGAACATATTTTGGAATGTAAATTTTTGTAAAGAATGGATGTATATAAAGGTTTTTAATGAAATGCATGAATACATTTTAGCTTTTAAAGTTTATTGAGGTGAATGTTGAGATTGCTTGTGAGTGGACTTGAAGTCCAAATTTTGTAGTGGAGATTTTGATGTGATTATAGAAGTGTTTTGAACCTTTATAGGGTCCTGCCAAAATTTTTAATAAAATGGTTTTAAAAACTCCACTACTTATATCTTTTTATGTTGAATTAAAACTTTTCGATAAAAAAGGCAATAGGCTTAGCTCCACGGGAACTTTCTAGTTGGATAAGATACGCATAGTCATTTCAGGATAGGGGGAAGCCTGTCACAAGGTGATCTCAAAGCATACAAAATCATTCTAATTCATATAATCCTATTTATAATAAACATAATATGAAACAAGATTAAAATTATTATATATCTTCTTATAATCATAAAAGCAACTTGCTCTCATTTAATATAGGCCTTATAAAAAACAATGAAGTATGCCATTTCCTCAAAAACACCATAGATCATATATTCATGAAAAAAGCATGTCATATGTTAAATCATTTGTTAGGACTAATTATCACATAACTACTTAGCTCTTCATAGATCATGTGGGTAATATAATGACCTCTTTTGGATATATAGGCCTTACAAGAAATAAAGAAGCATGACATTTCCTCAAAATCACAATAGATCATATTTTCATGAAAAGCGTATGTCATCTATTGAATCGTTTGTTAGGACTAATTATCACACAAGGGAATTTTCTAACCCCTATATATCCAAAAGAGGTCATTATATTACCCACATGATCTATGAAGAGCTAAGTAGTTATTATGTTTAAGAAGCTTACGAATGTTTAACGAACATGTAGAAATAACAAAGTCAATGTTGACTGATCCCATAGTTTAAAAGGTTGACAACTATCCTTCTCTAAGTAATCGCAAAAAGATATCCTAATTTGAAGTGTCCATCTAACTATCCTTCTCCAAGTAATCACTAAAAGATATTCTAATTTGAAGTGTCCATCTAACTACTCCTCCATATAATATGATCAATGATAATTTTTATAATAAAAACATCGCTATTGAAGACTCTAATGGGTATTTGGAGATTTTAATGGCTATTTTAAAGCCTTAAAATATAAATAGATCCTTTTTAAATGAATAAAAAAAATTCTAAAGTCATTGTATCGATAGAAAGTTAATAAAAACATATTTGAAATAGACATGTAGGTAATTAATATTGAGATGAATTATTCACTGGTAGTTTTTGAGTAATCATTGAGTATTGTTTGATTAACTGTATATTATTATTTATAATATAAGTTTTGATTTAGAATTCTTGGTGAGTTTTGATTTATAATATAATTGACAAATGGTAGTAATGAATGAGTGACAAATGGACTAGTAACTAGGTGACATTTGGCAGGCTGTGGAGTGGACAAATGGGATGCATGCTTAAGGACAAATGTTATTAGGAAAAGGTCAAACTAATGCAGAATTGTTTCTACTGAGTTTATTTCTCTTCTTTCCTTACTCTCTCCACTGAAATACACTCTTTTCCATATTTTTGGAGTTTTGCTTCAATTATGATCAATTGCCACACCAAATCCATGCTTTTATCCTTCACAAGGTAGCTATAGAACCAGAATATTGTAGTTCTTATTGTGGTCTTTTACCTTAGCCGAAAACCAACCTATTTCTACCTTGAAGTTGTGATGATTTTGCATATATAGAGAGCTTAATTAGCTTGATATTTTAGCTGGAAATTTGAGCTAGACAAGTAAGTAAAAGATTGATCTTTAAGGCGTGTTATAAAAGAAGGGTTATGATGATTGAATTGGGATTAATTATATATGGTGTTGATTATGAATTGTGCTGGAAAAAATGATGCATGAATTGGATACTTTCATGCTTTATTCTGGATGTATGAAAACCGTAGGCTATAGGTTGTTTTATGGATGAATTAAATTGGGATTTGAGGTATAATTAAGGTGAATTTATGTTAAAGAAAGGTGCTAATATAGTGATCTTGAAATGGGAAAGAACTAGGACTACATATATGATCAAATGAATGATGGTCTCTATTTTGAATTTGATGCATAAAAGACCATAATTTGTGAGCTATCAAATGAATGATTTGAATTGGAATTGGATATCGAATTGATGAGGATTTGAAGTATAATTAAGGTATAAATGAGGTATAACTAATGGACTATGATGAAGATGTATGAATTTGGTATGAAGGTGAGAAAAGCTAGAAAATTTTGAAGGAAAAGGGGGGTGAACCTTCGGTTAACTCATCTCACGATGGTGGGAGCTACGTAAGCTCCTTCCCACGATCGTGGGCAATGCATGGAAGTGTGAAAATTTCAATTTTGTGTGATATTTGAACTACATAAGGATAAGTTGCTTTACTTTGGTGCATTAGGGCATGATTGGGGCTTGAAATGAACCTAAAAAGTTACTTGATTAAGTGATTAAGTGTTTGATAAGTTTAAGTTATTAATTGAGGTTCTAAATTAAGGAATGGATTGTTTGATATCAATTTATATGAATTTGGGAAGTATGAGTTGTTAATAGTATAAAAATGTTTGTATGAATGTAAATGTAATCCAAAGGATATAATAAATGAAATAGATATGGTTGAATGAGAATTGGGAAATTGTGTGAATATATAATGCTAGGAAAGGATTGATGAATGTATGATTGATGATTTGAGGGTAACCAAACTTACTTAAGGCATAAAACTAATTGCAAACTAGATATATATATAAGCTATAATGAATGAATGATCAAGACTTGTGAATAAGGATACATTCCCGAGATAGTCAATTGAGCATGCAACAAACATAACACATATACATGTGTATGATTGAGTACTCATTTGATTAAACAAGTTAGCAATGTAGAAATATGTGTGTATTGCATGATATAGAAGCACAAATTGAGCGTTCATATCCAAATATTGTCGGATCGTCAAGGCAATAGCTATCTGAAGCGTACTGTGAGTTAACCTAGTTGTTTTCTCACTATGTTTGAATTATTTTTGATTAACTTTCAGATATTGAAATGTTATTGATATGATTGTGATATTCTAGACATTGTTAGTCCAAGGAGTTTGATATTCAGGATTGTATTAGAAGTGTTTTCAAATTGAATGTGCAATATGAAATGTGTTCTCAACTGTACATTGAATGTCAGACTCAGATCTAATTAATATAATAAGTGACTATGCACTTTGAATGGCAGTTATTGATAGCATACTATTTGTGTATGAACCCATTAGGTATTGCCAAAAGATGATTTGAATGCGTTCATTAGATCGTTTATTTACAAACTCATTGCTAGATTTTCGATATAATTCATAATTGTTATATTTGAAATTCATATGTAACGACTAATGATTCGTAATCATTAGGGATAAAATAACCTAGGTTAAATGACACATCGTATGTGATTATTGTCTTGATTAATCGGTTTTCCTAATTCATAATGTTATTGCCCAATTGAATTGAGAGATCGTATCCTTGATTATTTAGTGGTTAGGTTTAATTAATGATCATATCTTAATTAAACACTATCTAAGGAAAAACTCGAGTTAATTATTAACCCACGATTAATAGTTGCTAGGAGAGGTTTGAGAACAAAAGATCAATAAAATATGTTTAATTAGCAGGCCGAGATTGAACCAAAGAATTGGATCCCTATTGAATTCCCCACTTTTGTCATTTTTTACATGTTTTCTTTACGTTGCTTTTGTTAGTTATTTTAGCTTTATTTTATTTTCTTATTTCTAAAACCAAAAACCCCTAAACCTAAACACCTATTATTTTCATTTCGATAACTTTACATACTCTTTGTGGGATCGACCTAAACTCACCACTGCTACAGTAATAGGTCTAATTTATTTTGATTAACGTTACGTCGCACTGTCAATGTGTATTGAGGATTTTAAACCCATTCGAAGTTTTTTAAAATCATCCAATCAATAAGTATTGATCCTAATTCGAGTATTTTATGGTCAATTTGATGATAAGAAGGTTGTGGAATATTTTCATAATTTAATTTGGTTAATTGATGAATTAAATGCATTAAAGGGCAATTTGGTCTTTTTGTATTCATTAAAGAGCAATTTGGTATTTTTACAAGATGCTAGTAGAATGATGAGTTATTAGAAGAGAACCAACAAAATGATGACAAGTGTCATGGGTAAAAGGGTAAACATGAGATATTTTGGTAAAGTTGTAATTATAAGATGTTATTAAGGATAAAGGTGTAATTATAATGGAAATGGGGGCAAGATTGTAATTCAACAAAGCCTTCATCTTTAACCGTTGGTGGCTGGCCATTGATGAGAGAAACATCGAGAAAGAGAGAAAAAAGAAAAGAAAAGAGAAAGGAGAAGAGAGAGGTTCGGCTATGGCCATAGAGGAGTGATCCAAACCATTTTTCATGCTCTTCTACCTCCAATCAAGCATCTAACAAGATTTCATAGCTATCTAAGTAAAGAGGATGAAGAAAATGGGTAGGTAAGCTTACTTATCTTGTTGAAAAAAAATTGATTTGTTAGGTTATAGGTTAGATTTGATTTTGATTGTGTAAATTGCACCGTTTTGATGTAATATCAAGGTTTTATTACATTGGAAGCAACTGGGAGAAGAAATCAAGAAAACCTAATGTGTGAAGCCTTGGTCAAAGGTGAGATTTATTGCCGAAAGTGTTTTATTTTGTCATTTGATGATTTAAGATTAATGAATGACATTAGAAAGTTAGTTTATTGATGAAAGAATGAAAGAAAAATCATGGAAATGATTAGATGAGTTTTCTGCCAAGGTTAGGGTTTTTAACGTGTTATGATCCAAAATTCTATTTTCATGTTTTATGATGTTCATAACATTATTGTGATGCTGATGAAGTAAAGATATGAAAAATAATTGATTTGGAATTGGTTTTGGTAAAAATTCGGCCTAGAGTGCTTGATTTTGTAAAAGATTTGTTAACGAAATTTTATAGCTTAAAAGTGTGTATTAAAATGTCATGGGAGTGAATTTGGATTGGTTTTTAAGTGTTAGAAATCAAATGAAATTGAATAGGAAGAATTTAATGTATAATATGTTGAGTTTAGCCTTAAGGGCATTTTTAGTATAAAAATATGGTTATGAAGTAATAACCATGTGAATGTGATTAAAGATGTGGAGGGTATGTGGAAAGTAACAAAGTTGACATGGTTTATGGTATATTTAATTGAAAAATGTATTAAGGAGTTGAATGTATTGGTATTAGGTTTTTGGATTGAAAATTGAAGCCAACTGAAGGGCTTAATTTTGAAGTGGTAAAAAGGAAACTAGCAAATTGTGAGTGTATTTTAATTGTTTTATATGATTTAATTCTTTGTAAAAGAATTGATGACATGTGAGTGTTCTTTATATTGAATTTATGCAAATGGTTTTCATTTGATCATGAAATGAATATTTATAATTAGTTTTATGCAAATGAATTTTTTACAAATGAATATTGCTAACATAAGTGTATGCTTTAACAATATATGAGTTTTAAATTGAAAGTTAGATTTTATATAATTGGGAGTTACATTTAAATAATTCAATTATGAATCCTCCCATATTTAATTTAGAAAATAAGATGAGTTGTAAATGTAAGAATTGCTTTTGCCTATAGTACACCGCTAAGCCTTATACATGTTATTATGTCAGTATATTTAGAACAGTTGACCTATTACAGGTAAGCGATGTAGAACCAAATCCATAAATAGTGGTTAACCAGTCACAGGTAAGCGATGTAGAACTAGTTCCTTAACTTGTTACGGGTAAGCGATGCAGATCAGCTCTATAACTACTGATCTATAGCGGTTAACCTTTATGGGTAAGTGATGCAGAGCCAGCTCCATAAATAGTGATTAATCAATCGTGGGTAAGCGATGTAGAACCAACTCCGTGACTTTATGCCTAGTGTACTATATGGTAAAGAAACTTGTGGTGAGCTATGTTGAGTAAGGAAAGTCATGAAAATAGTAATGTCGCCACTATTTATGTTAAATTTGAGAGGTACTGTATGGTATCGATGCTAGTGGTTGGCTTATTTTTCAGTATTAAAGTTTTCAGAAAACTTATTGTAGCGCCCCCTTACCGCAGGGTACATACCGGAACGCCCGAAGGTCATTCTGGTACATATTCTACGATAACGGCACACTACGATTGATTACTACAATTACTCCACATGGCATCATTTTAAAATTTACTATAAAGCATCAGTATAATTTCAGCATATTTTTGAAGCCAAAAGTTTCCTCATTTCATTACTAACATCACATCTGTACAATGATACTGTCAATTCTTCAAATACAAATCTATACAAAATCTAGCACTGATCTCTTCAAAACAGAGGAAACTATACATGACATTTAACTAGGTCATCCAAACATGATTCAGCTGACCGACCTTCGCGCCATGATTTCACTGCAATGCACAATCTAAGCGGTAGTAGAGCCACTCAAAAGTCTAGCCGTCTAATGATCCTGAAAACAATATTGCAATTTTGCTGAGTTTTGCAAACTCAATGAGTTAACCATCATCGATGGTTTTCTCAAACAAGCACATATCAAGTAATTCACATATAACAATGTCAAAAGTCCATATAGTCAACAGTTCACAGATATCCCATTCCAGTATACATTGGATTCAAACAATCATATAATCGCATTGTATACACTTTATAATTCACTGCATTGTATCACATCATTATGCATATGAAGTGCTATGAGACCCGTTCCAGTTATTACATTGTTGAGACCGAGTGCCTGAACTGTCCCGTATCCATTGGATACCGGGCTCATTAATCGGTGAGCCAATGGCTCTGTATTACTTTTGAGCTCGTGGCTCGTTAATCGGTGAGCTTTAAGCTCTATCGGTGGCTACTCAAGTCCAACTTCCATTATCTGTTGATGCATTTCATGGATGGAATGCATGTAACACAATTCATTACAGTATCACACATAGTTCCCATATTCACATCAATCAGCACTTCAATAACACAATAGTCAGTACACAATTCATCGGACCTCCTGTCCGGCATCCATAAACAAGCAATTCATTCATTCAATTAAAGCATTAACAATTTAGAGAAACCAACTAGGTTACTCACAGCGGCGCCCAAGCTAGCGTCTGGACGGTCCGGCAACGTCTGAAGGTTGACGTTCCTGCTGTTGTTCCTCTATACCCATATAACACATATCATTCACAATGAGCACAAATACAATGTATAAGAATACCCATGAATGAATTTAAATATGTACAATGCATGCATGACAACTCCCGGGGTCACAAACTCTCACTGACAAACCAAAACCATTTTCAAAACAACTTAGCCTTTAATACAATCTCATTTCTGGATCTCTTATTAATCATACTAACAAAGAAATATGTTCCCCTATGTCTCACGATTCCATTGGCACAAGAATCATTCAATTTGGAATCCTATAACTCCAATTATAAGCAAAATAGTAACCTATGTTCAATAAAAACTACTCCCATTGATATGGTTCTCATAGCCTCTTACATTTGCATTTGATCAATGTCAATCAATTTAACTCCAATTCATGCAAACTTTGGTGGAGATATAGCCACATGTATTAGAAATCCAATGCCACTAGAATCAAGTCATTTGGAGTTCTAGAGAATGAGTTATGATCAAAATAATCAACCATGATCAAAATCTTGTTTCCTATTTGACATCCTTTAGGAAAAACGTCATAACTTCTTCTACAAGTGTCGGATTGACTTGATCTTTATACCAAT
>JANZXV010000008.1:25816310-25835080 GCA_027576455.1 Erythroxylum roigii
CCCCCTTCATTCCCATCCACAGGTGATGAGAAGAAGATCGGGTGAACGAAAGTGAAGGATTTTTATACCTTTGTATTTGCATTCGGATCCTTATATTAATGTTGTATTGTGGCTTGTAAATGCCATTAAAGTTTGTATTTGATTATGGAATCGGAGTATGTAAGTAAAGTATGGTCAGTATATATGAATGTGAATTTGATTATGACTTGAGATATGAATTAGGAAATTATGTATGGATTTGAGATTATAAGTTTACGTATAATTTTGGGATTTGAGATATGATTGAGGCTTATGGAAGTGTTTTAAATATAGGATTGTGATTGTGTCTATGAATGAGTTTGGTTATGCTGGGTTCCGGACAGGAGGTCCGATGAATTGTGATATTGGATGTGTGAGAATTATTGAAGTGCTTTGTATGAGAATGAATAAAAAGAAAGAAAGAAAAAAAATATAGACCAGTTTCGGATTGTTAGTGTCTATAAGGTTTCCAACGCGACGTTTTGCTAAGATATTTGATCACGGATGTCGGACACATTTGTTTCAGATCGATTGGAATTTGACCTATTTCGACTCTTTGACTCCTTCGATTTAGTAAATCATTCGATCCGATTTGTGTTTCGGAGTGGGGTTTCAGTTCGTATCGAATTCGATTTGCTTTCGATTTCGTTCGCCTTGTGTTTCTGAATCGGAATTGAGTCCGATTCGATTCGTTGAATCGATATCTTCAGTTTGTTTCGCCTTCGTATGCCTTCCGATTCGATTTGTGTTAAGAAATTGAAGTGATTACGGTTAGAGGTTGGGTCTCGGTAACGGGTCCTAACAAACAGGATATTGTCACCTATTCGACGACCCTTGATAAAAGAACTTT
Organism: Erythroxylum roigii; assembly: GCA_027576455.1. NCBI lineage: Eukaryota > Viridiplantae > Streptophyta > Magnoliopsida > Malpighiales > Erythroxylaceae > Erythroxylum > Erythroxylum roigii. Next base: position 25,817,179 of record JANZXV010000008.1, read on the forward strand.
GACTTGGGCTGATAATGTGAGGGAGCATGTCTCTAAGCCTATTAACCATAATTTTTGAAATTACTTTGTAAATCGTGTTACACCAAGAAATAGGTCTAAAATCATAAACAGTGGAAGGGTGATCTATCTTAGGGATAAGAGAAATAAAAGTATAATTGAGCTCTTTAAGAAGCCTCCCATGCCGAAAAAAAATCTTGAATGCCCAGAGTTATATCATTACCAACAATATGCTAAGTTTGCTTAAAGAAAAAACTATTAAAACCATCAAGACCAGGAGCCTTATTACGGTTAAAGAAGTTAAAACATCCCTCATCCCTTGCGCTGAGACATCAATAATGAGATTGTTTCTAAGATCTTCAGGAATAGACAAGGAAAAAGAGCGGTCACATACTCTCTAGAGGAGAGTAGATCTTTCTTGTTCCCAAGCATACTCTGAAAAAAAATATAGAAATTATTTTTGGATATCTTCAAAATCAACAAGCCTATGCCCAGTACCATCCAATAAAGAATAAATGTTGTTCCTGTTCCTATTTGACAAAATAGAATTATGAAAGAATTTAGTATTCCTATCACCCTTTTTAAGCCACTTAATACAAGAAGATTGTTAATAAAACATCTCCTGGTCCCCTAGAGCCTTAATCAGATTTGTAATAGCCTCATTTTCCTAGGAAACCAGATGAGGAACATTAGGCATTTGCCGCATTTGATCTTGGATATTATTAAGACAAGCTTGATAGGTTGCAACTTTAACATTCAAATCACTTACATGATCAGAGTTTAAAGTTTTAAGCGCATTTTAAACTAATTTAAGCTTAGAGACCACACAGAACATTAAAGTTCCCTAAACCTGAGATGACCAAGCCTTCTCTACAATCTGAAGGAAATTAGGCTGAGAAACTAAGAAGTTGGAAAACCTAAACAGAGAAGATCTTTTTGGCTGATTGGCTAAAACCTTAATCACCACAACGGAATGGTCAGAGATGTTAGGATTTTCAATCACTCCATAGGATCTAGGAAAATAAGAACTCCAAGCCGAGTTAACAAGAGCTCTATCTAACTTCCTGGCTACAAAGAGGTCACCTGATTGTTTATTGGACCAAGTGAAACTAGGACCACTAGAGTTTAAATCAAACAAAACATAGTCCTCAACGCACTTTCTAAAGTCCTTCATAGTTCATACTAGTACGAGCCTAGGAATTAATAGGATCAACATCATGAGAATACAAAATAGCATTAAAATCCCCAGCGATAACCCACAAATAACTACCAACATTCAACTTGATATTAGATAGAGTAGACCAGAGGAGCTTCCTGTGATTATAATTATTAGAACCACACACACAAGTAACAAAAAAAAGAAGAAGCACTGTTAAGAGGAGTCACCTCCATATAAATCAGTCGATCAATAGTAACAATAGAATAACACATGTAACAGTCCGAATTCTAGGCTAACACTAGCCTAGCATTAGAAGCCTGAGAAAAGTGACTATAACTATGCCATCTAGCAAATAAGGACGAGAATGTGTTATTCAAAAGAGAAAGAGATTTAATCCTAGTTTCAATCAAGCAAACAAAATACACAGACAACATCTTAAGATAGGACTTCACAGCTAAATGTTTTTTAGAATTATTAAGACCCCTAATATTCCAAAAAAACAAAGACATAAAATAAAAACAACACTAAAGACCTACGACTTACGTTTTCTCCTAGTTTTCCACTCTTCGTAATAGTAAACACCCCCCTCCCCTTTTCACCATCAAGTTGACTCGGACTTTGTAGGACCTCAATTGAATTAGTAAGAACCAAATCAGATTTAGGAAAAGTAAGGGGATTACCCAATTCACTCACAACTGGAGGACAACATCTGCAAGGCACCCTTCTGGGTCATCTGAATTCTCCTGAACTCCTTTGCCCTTACTTTGATTAGTTGGAACAGCTAAAGGTCTGTTATCAAGATTTACATCCCGAACAATTTGAACTGCCTCCTTTGGAATTTGATGTGCCTCCTCAGGGACTTGTTCAAGACCAATCTCAATAGGTTGATTTTGTGAGACCTTCTCAGTGCCCAATTCCTGTTGCATCCCAGTCTCAAAAGGACGGCCTATAGGCCTCCACTCCTGCTTCTGTGTGTGTTGTTCCAGTCTCTATTCATACTCTATTTGAACTTCCTTACAAGTTATTTGTCCAGCTTCATTATAAGTAGCCAACTAAAAACTTGAAGGCCAGTTTCTCTACAAATCCACTTCCACCCACATTCAGGCATACAGAACCCTGGACATCTTCGCTGTTTGAGTATCCATCAATAGTGGTTTCCCCATTGAACTGACAATTCACCCCAACCCCTCATTCAGTGAACTTATTTCCTGATAATCGTTCTCGTACTTTAATTTCTTAGATCAATTTTTTTCTTTAAAAAAAGATGCATAACATGGGCTAATTTTATTGTTTAATCAATATCCCGTCTTGATGAATTTATAATTAGGAACACTTTAAGAATAGTATATAAATGCAAATTAAATATTATAATTATGATTTCATCCTAATTTTAATTTCACACAATTATTCTAAGAATTTACATTTAGTATTAAAACACGAAATGTGCTTGATAAAATATATAAAGATGAAAATGCCCTTTTTATTTAAAATATAATTTTCATACTTAAAATGAGGCAAAAGATACAAATTGCTCCTTAACGTTTCCTAAAAAGTAGTAAAAGAGCATGCAACCAGTTCAGATTTTGTCAGTGGCATTTTAGAACAATGGGGAACCATGGAACTGACCAAGTAATATGTCCTGTTTAAGTTGAATTGTTTTCTTATCATTGTCAGTACTCTTGAAAGAGCCTTTCGCATGAGTTGAGTGCAGGTTTATTTTTATTAAATATATGACGTTGAATTAAATTATTTATAATTTTTATTTAAAATTAAATAATGTATTTCAATAATATTAAATTAGATTACAAAAAATTGAAATAAGAAACAAAATTTACCTTTTATATTTTTTATAACTTTTGAAAACTGAAAAAAATCAAAATTAAAAAATTAAACAAATATATCTTTTTTATTAAATTTGAAAACAAAAACAAAAAATTAAAAATAAAAATAGAAACAATCATTCCCTTAGCTTTTCTATTCGGTTGTTTTGTATGTTTTTGCTTTAAGCCTTGGGTAACTCTCATTTATTTAATTATATTTAACTTTCATACACTCACTTTATGCAATAAGTAGACCTTTCTAGCAAAATAAGCCAATAAAAATTTCTCATTTAAATGTTCTCACCATCAAAATGTAATTCTATACCAAAATTTTCTAACCACAGGCAAAATCAATTGATTGGAGTGGACCTAGCTTGAACTCCACATCATTTTTCTTGTAGGTTGAGATAATATAACCCATCTCAAAATGAAATGAGAAATTTTCCATGCTTGCCTCTACGGAATTATGCATTTTCCACATCATAAACAGCTGATAAACTGCTAAGTTCCCAATCAACCGTAGGCATTTTTGCAGGTATATATAGCATCCTTACTTTGAAGGCTTCACATAATCAAGAATTAGAAATAACAATTTGGACTCAGTCTGATCTGACATTAATAAATCAAGCCCGAGTTGATTGAGCCCACTTCGACTTAAGAGTGGCCGAAATGATATCATTTTGACTCCGGTTTGATTGGGCTTTAGACTATTTGAGCTCGACTGGACAAAGTTCAGGCTGTTTGACCTGAGCCCGCCCGAGCTGAGAAAAAAACAGGGTCAGACTCAGGTCAGCCTCTTGCCATCCCCGTCAAGAAATGGTTAGTCTTTCATATGATAAACCCAACAGCCAAATCACTCCGTTTAAGTGTAAAGTTAATACACTGTACATTTCATCAGCCAGTAATAGCAGTTGTTGGTAATACATTATCTACTAAACACAATTTGAGCAACAGTAGGTTTGACCCTTCTTAGTACTAGAGAAAAAGTTTTTATGCTTCTGAAGGTAGTCATCAGATAAAAACAGACACCAGAAAAATGGAAAACATACGTACAAAAATGAAATCTAACTTAAGAGCTGAGTTGAAGAAACCTTTGTGCCATTGGATGCTTTGCCTCAGAAAGTTTATCAGGATGTAAAACTTCAACAATCTCCCCATTCACAAGCAAGTAAACCAAATCAGCAATTCTCTGTATCTGTTTGATGCTGTGAGAGACCATCACAATGGTCATTTCTTGCTTTTCCTTCAGTTTCACAATCACATCCTCTATGTTTTGAGTTGATATTGGATCTAATGCACTAGTTGGTTCATCCAGCAGAAGAACCTTTAGGTAACAGATTAAACCCAAATCATAAGAACTCCAACAAACTATGTTTAAGTTGAAGCAAAGCCAAATTCGGATACTTGAAATATAAATATAAATAAACTCGCCTCAGGTTCATTGGCCAAAGTCCTTGCAAGCGCAACCCTCTGAGCTTGTCCCACGGACAATTCGTTACCAGTCTTGTTAAAAAAAGTAGAATCAAGATCCGCAAGGTTCAACAACTTGTAAACCTCGTTGTCCGTCAGCTTCTTCCCTCTCAACTGAGGCCCATATCGTATATTGTCAGCGACGGTGCCTAAATGATACAATATCAATATTCAATACTGAGACTGATAATATTGTAAATCAACTGAAATCCCTATAATTATGAGGACTTGTAACTTTTCTGTTAATCGCTACAGAGAAAGCTCAAAAACAATCAGTACATAAGAGGGTAACCTTCAAAGAGAGCCGGAAGCTGGAAGAGCATCCCAACTTTACGGCGGAGGGTAAGAACGTCGATATCACAAATATCATGGCCGTCAAGGAAGACGGTGCCAGAAGGTGGCTCCCACAATCGGTTGAGTGCCCTTAACACCGTCGATTTGCCGCTGCCGCTGGGCCCAATGATTCCAACGATAACACCTTTGGGTATATCCATGTTGATCTCGCGCAATATGGAAGCTCCGCCATCATTTTTCCTCGTCAGGTTTTCAGCGCGAAACTTAATTCCACTTTCTTGGTTAACATCCACTGTTAGTAGATATTCTTGAGCCTCTTCATCTGCTAACATAAACCCACAAATATTCAGCATTTGATGCCAAGAAATGAAGGGAAAAAATAAAGAAAGAAAGAGAAGTTACTAAAACAAAACGGACATGGGGTGGTATCCACTTGGTATGCCGCTGCCGTAGCCATGGTCGTGAGAGAGAGAATTTTGGGAATGGAGACGATGAATTGATAATGAATTTATGGAGTTGCAGAAGATGAAGCCTACCCCAGTGCTCTCAACTGCTTGCTTATGCCTAAATGTGCCATTCCTAAATAGAACCTCCCCTACTTTGATCTCAGCCAATAAATACACCTAAGTATGACTTCAAAACATCCCCTGCCTGTTGGTGGATTCCCTTTTCCATAAAATACAAGGCTTTTGTTCGTCATTCACTCAGTTTAGGCTTTTTTAAGCTCCGTGGAAGACAAACAATGTTGTTTCAACCTCGAGGAGTATCGATCCTAAGGAATTATGAAATTCTTTTTTGCCTTATTATTAATAATTGAGCTGTAAAGTTTTAGAAGGTGTTTGATTAGTGGGATAAGAAGATTGTGTAAGGCATTAAAAAAATAATGATTGATAAGGAATTATGATTGGATGACTTGAATTTTTATTCCTGTTTTTCAAGTATTACTCCGTACCTCTTAATTACGAGAGGAATGGAAGTCATTACTCCCTATATTGGAGCAAACTAAATAGTTTTTGAATGTTGAATCTTTTTTATTTTTCTGAACATAGGATACAGAGTTCAGGGCGTAGATAATTTGTAAGTACAAACTATTTAGTTTGTGAAATATAAACGAAAAGAAGTGGCTAGTGACAGTTGAATGCATATTAATGTGTTGATGAGAAGATATAAATGTATGGATTACTCAGAAAGTACACATGAGAGTACTGCAAATTGTTGATGAAATGCTACTGTAGAGGAATTGATATTACAATTATGTTCTTTTTATGTTGGTTAGATAAAATATTTTATATGTCAATGCTACAAAGAAAGGTCTTATTTGTCTCTAGGATGGGTTATGTAATGTAGAGATATTTTTGCAATAACCATTGCAATGGCCATACAATCTTCTCGACCATCCAAGCCTTCCAACGAGCGTTAGCATCTAGAAATGAACCTTGTTTTGCTTTGTAGAGTTGAAGTACTATCGTCATAGTGTTGTTGCTTGTGTTTTTTTTTCCCCCCCCTCTATTCCATGATTATCTTTAGGTTTCCATCTTAAGGCATAATGAGTTGAATTGCTTCAACTCATTATTTTTACTTTATTCTTTTCTTTTCTTTTCATTTTCTTGTGTTGTGATTACCATCTTGTATGAAGGCATTGCTTCCATAATTTTTAGGTTTTACATTTCAGTTATTAAATTGGAATACACCTTTTGGTTTATTTGTGGTTGAGTTTGACTCTGAACTTAGTCAATGAGGTGCCTTTCAATTTTTTAGGGCTAACTTTTTAAGTTGCATTTTGTCTTTGAGCTGTTGTTGTTTTACTGCTGTTGGTGTGTGCTACACTTGTTGACGCTTTCTTTTAGTGTTTGATTGTTTGGTGTAGTATCTCATTTTCTTATATTAAGGGTTAGAACCCTATATAACAGCCCATGAGAGATATTATTGAGAAATTAAGAAATGCATTTCATGCTCATGCATAATATTAGCATACACATACGTGAATTTAATGACAAATATCATAGAAAATTGGGAGACAATTGGATTAGAAATTGAGAGACAAATGGACTGATTATTAAGATTCATGTGTTAGCTTAAGTAAAAATACAAATAGCATAATTCTTTATGTGGTAAGTGTTATGACATGTGTCATGACATTTACCAAGCATTAAACTCATGACATATACATTGAAAGACCATCTTTTAATTGTCTTTCATTTTCACTACATGCTCTCTTCTTCAATTTCTTCTTCTCCATTCACGATACTCACCCTCACTCTCATAACCCAACCCTCAATGTTGAGCTTTACTATCATCCTTCACTTTGCCAATCCAAGATCCTTGTTGTCTTCTTCTTCTTGATGAAAGCCTAACCTATTCTTCCTTGAAGAGTTGATAATCGTATGAGCTTGGAGGCTAGGGTTTCACGGTGATTTTTGAAGAAGAGTTGAGTTAATCAAGTAAGTATATTGTTCTTTATGATTTGTTGAATAGTAACTTTTATGATGATAGTTAGAGATAAAATGAAGGTGATTATGGAGTAGAATGTGTACGGAAATTTGATGAATGTATATATACATTGATGTTCTGTTTTTGTGTTTATGATCAACCATAGTTTATGATTTGTTTATGGATATTATTGAGTTAAAAATTAAGGAGATAATGAAGAGCAAATGATGTAGAGTTGATGACCTATACATAATATGGTTTGAATGTAAAATATAGAAGTTGAAAATCTGGAAAAATTGAAAGAAAATGGCGTTTCCACTGGACATGCATCCAGATCAACGGATGATTTTAATTTTATATTAAACTAGAGACATATGGCTATATTTTTCATGAAGGAATCAAATTTGCTTTATGTCTCTAATGGGCTGTTTGGTTGAGGGGAATGACTATTTCATTCCTCCATAATTCCTGGTAATAATTTATTACTTTGTTTGGTTAAAAACAAGATACAGAATAGACGATCCTTCAGTTTAGATATTCTTTCAATTCACGGAATAACTAAAGCAGTTCCTCCCTTATGTTTATATATTCCGAGCATGTCGGGAATATATTTCATGACTTGAGGACAAATTTATCCTTGTCTACCGCGAAGGAGGGTTGTCCATCTCCCAATCTTTAAGTGATTCTCTTCTCTACCCCAACCTTCGATCACGATCGTCTGCCCCTCTCTTTTGGGTAAGTTAAAAATGTTCTCTCCTAACAAGTTTTGTCCTTCTCTTCTAGTTTCACCATTTTTGTACTATTTGTGTTCTTGAATCTCATAGGTAGTTTAATACTTCTTCTTCTTCTTCTTCTTTTGGGTTTTGCCCTTCATTCCGAACCGTTCCATTTTTGGGTTTAATGCTTCTTCTTCTTCTTTTTTGCGGTACTAAATTTTTGGGTCTGGAGAATTGACCAAAGTTGAAGGCTATCTGGCTTTAGGAGTTGGCCTGATGGGGTTATTTCCACGGTAAAGATTACTACTTTGATTTGTTTTTGTTGCTTTCACGTGATCTTTGATGATGGCTCCCAAATGTTTTTTTTTCAGTTAAGCATGATTTAGATAATTATGAGGTTTGGATAAGTGAATTTTTTAGAGTAAAATTTTATTTATTTATTATGTCTATGTTAGTGGAATTTATTTTATGGGTTAGTTGAAGTAAAGGTGGTAAAATGCATAAAAGGGGGTATTTTGGGTAGTTTACCTAAGGATAAAAACACTAAGGCATTAAAGGAAAGGCAAGGAGGACTTTTCTCATTCATTAAGGGTAAAAGGAGAAAGGAAAGGTGTTGTCTTGTGCTTGAGAAGAAGAAAAACGAAAATAGGTGAAGGAAGAAGTGATATACGAAAATGAAAAGGTGAGAAAGAGGGGTTTCGGTGAAGTTGAGAAAAGAATGGAGTTTTGAGCTAGGTTTCATCTTTTCTTAGTCTTAAAGAGAGAGTTTGAGGTTGCTCAAGAAGGGAAAAAGAAAGAGGAAGGGAAGAGCTTTCCTTATAGCCAAAAATCTCATAAATTGGTGAAGATTCAAGGTAAGTTTCAATTTTTATACTTTGGATATATGGAAGGGTTTTGGTTCATGAAGTTTAGGAAATACATGAGCTTAAGCAATCTAGAGTCAAATTTCAGTGAATGTGCTTTATATGTTCTCAATTTAAATTCCTATTGAAGGGGAATTTTTTTCATTTATGAAGGAAATCAAGGAGAAGATCAAAAGAGGCGAGAGGAGCAAGAGGAAAGACATCTTTAAGCCAATTTCTTAAGCAAGGAATTCAAGGTGGGTATATGTTTATAATAGAGTAAATAAGTCACTGATGTTTCTTTGAATCAAGGAAGGTTAATGATTTCAATTGCATCATAAATGCTGCATTTATTTGCTTTTTGAATGAATTGAGAATTTGCTATATGTTTGATATATGGATTGTGTTGATGAATTGTGAAAAACTTTGAAAATGATTCTTTTGAAAAGATACATGTTTATGAAATCATGTTTTCGGAAATAGTTTTCAAAATATCTCATGTTCATGAAAAGCAAGTTTCCAAGAATGTGCCACTTGGGCAAACGGTTTTCTATTCATGAATTACATGTTATGTGGGTTTGGTGTAATCTATTCAAGAATGTCACGCGCGCATTGACCAAGTTAAAGGCTTCTCCCGTTGCTCGCTAATGGCATGGAACTCCTTCATGGACACCCTCAAGTTTACGTCTATGCAAAACCACTATGTGGGATTGCATTAGTACACCAAGTTTACGACTACACAGGACTATTATGTGGAAATGTGTAGTTCGTCATGTTTATGGATTTACCCAAACCATTTTGATGTGCTTATGAGATGTTGACAAGTTTAATGCATTCATGATTTGAAATTTGTGAATTTCGGTTATGAATTTGAGAATGATACTTTGATGAATTTAATTAGAACTTTGTATTGGTGAATGAACAATTCAAAGGTTTTAAATATTTTTCCGTTATAAACTATTTCCCACGAGCTTTAAGCTCAACCCCCCAATTCCTTCCCATCTCCAGGTGATGAGTAAGAGATCGAGTGAAAGAGAATCAAGACATCACTTCAAAAATTTGCATCTTTTTGTGTTTTGAGCTAGATTTGTCACTACAAGGCTTTAGTTGCATTTTGAACAAATTACTGTTCATGTATCTTTTTGTATTTTGGTGTTTTGAGATATTGATGTATTGTGGTTTGAAATGCCCATTAAAGCTTTGTAAAAACTCTTGTCTTTTGGATGTTAATGAGATATGATTGTGTTTTGTCCATGACAATTCCAAAATTGTTCAGTGCATTTTCAAGTTTTCCATAAGGGTGAGAATTTGTGTTCTGGTTTCAAGGGAAATATTGTATTGACGTAGGCTGAATTGGACAAAGTTGTCTTCTTGGAAGTTGTAGATTATTTTCCTAGATTTCCAATGATATATAATATGAAACTTTTGGACATTGGAGTTGAGAGATATGATTATTAGAAGTTTGTGATGTTTCATAGGACGGACATTCGAGACAGATATACTATTTTGGAATTTTGACCATTATAGAGGCAAAAACTATTTTTGAGATCTTCATGGAAGTTATAGGTCTAGAAGTCCTCTTCGAAACAGTCTTTGAATGACCTTAATTTGATTTTTGTAGTGAAAGTTATGCTCATTTTACCAAACAGGTCTGAGGAAGAAGAATAAAAGAGGGAGGAGGCAAGTTACGATCGCAATTTTACACACTCTAAAGCTAGATCTCAATTGCTCTTTGTCTTTCTTTAGTTATGTTGTGAGGTTCGCTCTGGAGTGAAGAAAAGGAATATTTGATTGTGAGGGAGGAAGTTTTAGATATTTATAGAGAGGAGTTCATGAATGTGGGGACGGACGTAAGCTTCATCAGTACATTGGATGACAGGTGTGCTTATTAAGGGTACATGGAAATTAAAATCCTCATGTTATTTGTCCTGAAATGATCTATTTGTCCTGACAATTTTTATATATTATTTTATTTAATCAACCCTCAAATAGGCAGTTTTGAGCTTTCACTATAGGTAGAGTTTCAACTTAACTCGTCAAGCGTGGATGCTAAGACATAGAGGAACGTCTTCTCAAAAGAAAGAACACTTGATAAGTATTAGGACGACTTTGTTGTTCTAGACAACATTTTCAAGTTAACTACTCTCATGCAGTGGCTTACTTATTCATTAATAAGTGGGAACTGCATAAAGACATATCTAAACACGACTCGGGAATCGAGAAAAGGCAAGGAAACTGAGGCAGTTTGATCCAGCACCTCCACACCTAGGTTCACCAATCAAAGCAGAACCAATGTGGAAAGGTCAAAAGTCGATATGAAGCATTACAAGCGTTCCAGAGTTTCTTCGAATGGAGATATACCAAGTCACATCACCCCAGTTGAGACACCCACCAATGGAACAGATATTTTCTGCTCCTATTAACCTTTTCATCCGTACATTTACGCAATGAGGATCAAATTAAGCGGTATAAAATTAGAATACTTTAATAAAAATAGGGTGCTCTAAGATTCTAAGTGTGTAAAATCGAGTCTATTAGATAGATATGACCATGGTGTTTAATAAAAATAGGGTGCTCTAAGATTCTAAGTGTGTAAAATCGAGTCTATTAGATAGATATGACCATGGTGGTTGAATTAAATGTGTTCTAATACCTTAGAGGTGATTAGATATGATTTATAGACTTATGGGACACTTAGAAAGCTTAATTGAAAAAGTTGATGTACATAAGGGCTTATTTGCAAATTGTTAAAAGTTAAAGGACTTAAACGTAATTTTTCAATTCTTGGAGGACCAATATGTAATTTTATAAAATTAAGGGGCTTAATTATTATTCTAAAAAGTTCGAGGACCAAAATAAAAATAAAATGGTGATTCCCAAATTTTGGGCTTAATTGCAAATTTAGGAAAAGTTTGGAGGGTATAGTGATAATTTCACATAAGTAAGGGTAAAAGGATAATTTCACTCTATTTTAGTCAAAGAAGAGTCAAATTTCTAGACACTTCTTATGTGTGGCCGTGCAATCCATTTTAAAGACTTAAACCATTCTTGTTTTAATTAAAAGAGGAGAAGAAAGGAAGTTTCGGTCATCACCAAAATTCACCCCTTTTTTTTATTTTCAACTCAAACCAAAGTGTTTTAAGCTAATTTGGGGTCAAGGAACTCAAATCTATCATTAGATTTGAGAAATTCTCAAAGGATTTGAAGATATCATCAAAGAAAAGTTTAGGTAAATTTTGTCTCATCTCTCTTTACATTATGATATTGAGTTTTGTGTTAAGATGTGTTGTTCTCCATGCTTGAATATGCATGAAACATGGTTTAGATAAATGAAATGTGTCATGGAGAGGGTTCTTTAAGTCAAAACCGAAATTGACCCCTTTTGGTGAAAGTTAGTGAATTTTTGAATATCTTTTGAAATTGATGGTCTAAATGAATTCTATGGTGTTAATTGTACATTTATAATGTGAATTGATGATGAAGAATGAAGAAGATGTGTGTTGGTTAAGTGTAGGACGAAATGATGGAGAAGAGGTGAATTAATGTAATGAGTTGTACAATTGATAAAATGTAGCTTAAATGAAGGAAATTGGATCGAATGGAGTGGAGAAATGTGTTGCTGATTGGAAGTATCTGTTATATAACAAGATAGGAGCGTGAATTACTAGGATAAAGTCTTGAAAATGTGACTTTGAAAGTCATGCACATTAGGTGTTTGATAAAATGCCTAAGTGAACTTGGCTTAGGATTTGAGGCTTTATAATAGTATGCATTGGAAAACACGTTCATGTTTACTTAGAGTGAACTTTAATTATCGCTTAGATTGACAAGTAAAGGCCTAATGTGTTTGGATAAAGATATGCTTAATTATGTTTTGAAAATGAGTAAGTATGGGATTAAAGGCATTAAACACCTTAGAAAATGCAAAAGAAAAGCTAATGTGAATAGTAAGAAAGTAACCATATGAGAAGTTTAATGGTCGAATCCTACAGCTTAAAGAGAGTGGTATTGTGTTTTATACACTCATATGATGGTGTATAAATATGAAATTCATGTTTAAGTAGTAAATACATTATATTTCTTTTAATGTATAAAGGCTTGGGAGAGGTGAATAAAGGAGCTCGTACTAGTGATTGTTGAAGTTAAGGGAGTGTATACCTTCTTTCGAGGTGAGTTGGGGAAACCATATTTTCGCAAATAGAATTAGAACATCCTAAGACAAGCATGATGACTTGTATGTAAATTTTGAACCTAGGCAATGTATGGTAGAATTGAATTTCAAATGGATGCTAATATGCTTATGTATTTAATAAATGGAATTGTTTTGAATAATTATGCATTTGGAGTACAAAAGATGGCTTTTATTTTATGAGAAAATGTTTTGGAATTTACATATGCATAATCAAGTCATGTATGCTGCATGTTTTTGTTCTCTTTTGGTTTGGCACCATAACAAAGTTTTATTTTATCAATTGGACCGATAAATAAAAGCATAGTGCCTTACTTGATTTTTGTACTTAATTTTTGTATATGATTTTTTCGATTGGTGAGGAAACGATTGGCCAATCATGTGCTAGGTATAACTGATTAAGCGACCTCCGTACCCTTGACGCTAGTATATTAAAGTCAAGTCATGGTATCGATACCTTTTTACAGGACTTGCGGGTGATTCCACACCTAAGGTCTAGACACCGATGACGTCATCACCTAGGGTCATGACTCTCTTGTCAACTGTAGTTTGGACTCACCATAGACGAAAGCCGAGCCAACACCGAGTATCTGTAGGTATGCACATTAGTTTGGCTGACTAATGGTGTCACACATGATTGTTTTGGCTTATCCTGATATTAGTTTTCTGACAAGATTTGATTTATGCATGTGATATTTTTCTGCTTTTGTGTACTGAAACTGGAACTTATGTTTACCGGATGAGTGATCAATAGGCTAGGCTTATATGGTTCCAAACCAGTATACATTGAGTCATAGGCTGGGCCTATGTGTTTTCAATGTGTTGTATGTTCATTTTATAAGTTATTTATACCATCTTGGTGTGTATTGAATTCTATTCGTGATCTGTGTTTTTCCTGCTCACTAAGTACATAGTGTACTCACCCCCTCCGCTTTCCAACCATGCAGGTTAATTTAGTGAGCTTGAAGCTCTTAGTAGATTGTCCGGTCTTTTGACATTTTCGGAATATTACTGCACGTGGGTAATGTCCTATTTTGTACTTTTAAATGGCTCATGAAATGTGGTTATGTGGATATGCTTTATGATTTTGTAAGTTAACTTTTGATTGCCTTATGTTTTATAAATGACTTTATGTATGAATCTTTTGATACTATTGTTGAGATTGCCTTGAGTGGACTTTAAAGTCCTGAAGTTGTAGTTGGATGTGAATATAGAAGTGTATTTAAAATTGTTTGCAGGTTTTGGGATTTTTAAAACACAGCTGGTGTGTTGCCCTAATTTTTCAAAAAAAAAGAGAATAGATATTCAGTTAGCCTTGTATAGTCAAATTAAGGATACCGTGAGTGTCCTTAGCCCGGTTATGCGGCGGCTATTATAGGCCCGATATGGTACCGGGTTGTTACATGTTCACCCAAGTTTTAACTCTTTTCTGGATCCTTTCTAATAAAGGCCGAAACTCAGCATAATTGAGCCTCTTGGTTGACACTGGGAGACCAAGATAGAGTAGTGGGAGATTTTGCAACTTCATGTCCGTTGCCTCTGTAATGGTGGATTCCAAGATAGTAGCACCTTTAGACAAGAGAAAATGGCTCTTTATCAAATTTATCTGTAGCCTAAAAACAAGTTTAAAGACATGGAGAGTAAGCATAAAGGTTTGACTAGACTCAAATCAGCTCTGCAAAAAGAAGTAGGTCATCTGCGAAACACAAGTTAGTGAGGCCAAGTTTCTTGCACTTTGTATTGTGTTTGAAGTTGGGATTAGAAAGAGCCTCCTTCCTTATAATAACATTTAGAATCTCCATGTCCAGGATAAATATGCACGGGAAAATGGGGTTACCCTGCCTAATACCTCTTGCTGCTTTGAAATAATGGGAAGGGGATCCATTAATGCATTCCTTGACCCATTTGATAAATTGTTTTGAAAATCCAAAAGTCTACAACATAGATCACAAGAATTGCCAGCTAATACTGTCAAAATCTTTGTGGAAATCAATCTTCATGGTACAATTCGGGGGGCTATTAAAAGTAGAGTAACCTATCAAAAGCTCTTGTACAATAAGAATGTTGTCTCCAATATGTCAATCAGATAAGAAGGTGCTTTGGTTATCACTAATCAAAGGAGCTAAAACTTTCTTCACTCTAGCTGCTAGTATCTTAGAGAGCACTTTATAAAGGAAATTTGTGCAAGAAATGTGACGATAGTCTGAAAAGATTAATGGATTAGCACTTTTTGGAATCAGGCACACGAATGTTCCGTTAATCTCCTTAAACAGTATCCTATTTCTAAAGAATTCATGTATGACTTCTTTAACAAATCCACCAACAATATTCCAAGAATGTTGATAGAAGTAGCCATTAAAACCATCTGGCCTAGGAACTTTCTTACCATTCATTCCAAAAACACAATTCTCAATTTCTCTATCCTCCACAGGCTTAGTTAACATATCCAAATCAGAAGGAAACACTTGTTTAATGTTGAGATGCTGAAAATCCCGAAGAGTAATATTAGTACTTACCTCAGTGCCAAGTAAGGAGTTGAAGAATTTGAAAGCTTCTTTTTGAATATCCTTCAGATTATGGATAACATTGCCATTATGAGAAGTAATGGAATAAATCTTGTTTATGTTCTTCCTAGATAATATCGAATGGAAGAAAAATTGAGAGCAAACCCTTTTTATAGCCAATTAATCCTAGCTCTCTGCTGCAAAAGGGAGGAATGGTTACTTACTGCTTGAAGGTAATTGGTGAGGGCTAGCTTCTCCTTGTTGATGAGAGTTTGATTGTTTGGGTTAGAAGATAAGAGATTCTGCACCTTGGTCAACTCCAATCTAGTGTTATTGATTATTTCAACAGTAGATCCTTGAGAAGACTTCATAAGCTTGAGTTCCTATTTAATGACTTTCAACTTTTGGATACATCCGAACTGCTTTGTTCCTCTACAACTGTACATAGTTCCTTTCATGCAAGCCGCATCGAAACCAGGTTCTTTAATAAGGTAATTGTTGAACCAAAAGGGATGGTGGATAGCCACAGGTTTAGACAAGTTTGAGACAATAATGAGGGTATGGTCTGAGAATAAAGGATCCAGAAATCTAGCCGAGATGCTGAGGAAATTCTGAAGCGATAAATCATTTACAAGGGCCCTATCTAGTTTCTTTCGAATAAACCACCTTGCTTTTTGTTTATTTGACCATGTGAATAAGTGGCCAAAAGATTTGAGATCCGTTAACTTCACCTGTTCAACACAGTTCAACAAATCTGCTGAATAGTTTCTCAAACTAATGTTACCTTGAGCCTCAGATGCATAGAGTGTAGTGTTGAAATCCCCACTAACTTGTCTTATGTTATTCCATAGATCTCTTCGTTGAAACTAAAGTTGCTAGCATACATAAAAGAGACATTCAAGTAACTCGGCCTTAATCTCATTAGAATTGAAACATACTATTATCCGATCAAAGGTATGATGACTGTGATTGGATAACAATCTCCATTGAGGACCCAAAATATGCAGTTTATTCAGATTTACCAGCCTTACTTTCATTTCAAGCAAACCAAGCAATAGGGGTTTATATCTCCAAACAAAATCCTTTAAAGCTAGTAACTTAGAAGGACAATTTATTCCTCTGACATTCCACACCAAAATAATCATATTAAGAAGAGGTGTTTTTGAGGCTTTACCCTTACCCCATTGGGTTTTTCTTCTTGATATTGATAGGGAGTTCATATTGTTCTCATCTGTAGTATTACAAGAAGGATTAGAAGACTCTTTTATCCTTGCCAAACTGGCTTGAGAGGGATCACTTGTACAATTTTTTTCCTTAAGTGGGGAGTCAGTAGAAACAACAGGTAAGCTATCTGGAATGCAGGGGGATGTCTTATTAGACATATTAATTTTCTCAATAGCAGTAGTTCCACGTGTCTCTATTTTCTGGGCTAGACTAGGACTATCCTTTTCATTCAAAGGTTTAGCTATATGTGTTACGGCAAGGGTGTTTACCTCATTTCTGACATTACTTTCCAGACCAGTCAATTTTTCAGGAAGCTGGAGATCATTCGACTGGCATTCTTCTTCTTGGTTCATCAACTCCTAATAGCTTCTGGTTTTAAAAACCTTACCTGTGGGTCTCCAGATAGAGTTATGAGGCTTAACAGGGGGCCCCTAATGATAAGAGATAGCTATGCTATCCTCCCATAACTGGTTCCCATCTCCTAGTCTCATGATTGGTATTTAATTAGGAAGGTCTTTCGACACTTCTATACTGACACAGAGACAGGCATAACCAATCCTCTTCTTTGTAGTCGTGTTCTCCTCGATACATAACGGTTTACCGATGAAGCTAGCTAATTGACTGAGGCCCTGTGTGGTCTAATACTCCAGTGAAACGTTATGGAAATTAATCCATATAGGAAGACTCTGTATCTTAATGGTTTCCAGTTTAAGACCTAGTTGCCAGATTTGCAGAAATATTGGCTGACTCTCAAAGTGCCATGGACCCTCCTCTAGTATTTTGTTAGCTGCTGAAGTGGAGGAGAAGGAGAAGAGGACAATATTGTCTTCAGAAAGCAGAGCATCTATAAAGCCAATGTTCTTCCATAATCGATTCGCCCATCACAAAATAAGTCGAAAAGCTGGCCTTTGATCAAGAAAAAAATCAACTAATGTAGTTTTCCAACAATTTGCTCCTTCTTGGAGTGTCTCTAGATCCGCACAAACTATAAGTTTCGCATTGACTTCACTAGGTGGGGTGTAAGATAGAGTTGAGGCAATGGAGTCACCGACAACCTGTTTCCACGTTTTCTGGGTAGCCATAGGTACAGCACGCATGGGGGTTAGAGAGGGTTAGGATGGTTCGGATGATAAAGGTGGAAAGTCTTCAGCTTGGTGGTCAGGTGGGTCAGGCATGACGTGGATAGGGAAAAGTGGGAAAAAAATTTTAAAAGAAAAGAAGGGAAAATGGAGGGTCCAAAGAGAAGCTGGAACGAAA
>JANZXV010000008.1:25848975-25859642 GCA_027576455.1 Erythroxylum roigii
GACTCCTTTCAAGAAAATCTTCACAATACAAACAAGGAGAAACAATGATGTGGGATATTGCAGGAGATGAGTTTTCATCAATTGATGATGATCATGGAATCCTTGAAGTTGCCAATCTTTCACTTGATGAACCAGAGTTGGAGAGTATGATATTTGCTGATGAAAACAATGCCAATGTTTGAGAGTAAAGTGATTAGATGGTGGATACTTTAGTTAGATTTTTTTGGTTGTAAATACCTATGTGAATGACTAATTCTACTTTTGGATAGGAAATTGTTGACAAATTGCTTAATGGAATATATGCTCCATGTTATTCTGAATTTTTTTCTTAAATTCTAAATTTTATAATATATGTATATGCCGTGTCCGTGTCCACCAAATTTTAGAAGTTGGTGTGTCCCCGTGTCCTTGTCCGTGTCATGTCTCGTGTCCGTGTCCGTGTCCGTGTCTGTGCTTCTTAGGCATTATGCGACACAGTGGCAACTAAGAGGTCCCTTCATGTAGGTCTTTGTTCTTTTCACCAAGTAGACAAAAAAACATCATGTAGGATCATTGTTCTTTTCACCAAGTAGAAGACTTAACCCATACGAATAACATATTGACAATTGATTGCCATCAACATAAATATGAAGCATACTCCATAAGAGGAGAAGCTTGAATTACAAAAGTTGAACAACACCTAAAATCAAAACCTCTACTATTCTGTTACAAAGCTGATAGGTACCAAGTGCAATAGTGAAGAGCAGTAAGAAAAAAGCAGGAATAGCTGGAAATAATAGATGCAAGAATCTCAACAAATATCATTCCCAACAAGAATGTTCGTATGGAGTGGACTGACTCCCAGCAATAGTTGCAAAGTGCGATATTTATAATACCCCAATATTGTTTGAGATAAGATAAAATAGCAGAAGATAAAAATAGGGATAACAGAACCTAAAAATATGGATGTAATTACAACTAACAATTCCTATTCTAAAAGTTGTGGAGTGTTGGCATGTCTACTCCTTGAATAAGTCAGCAAAGGTGGTGCTATATCGTCACTTGTCCTCAAGGTAAAAATCCCATCCAACTTGCTTCTTTTAGACAGCCATCATGCCATTAAACTAGGAGCTCAAGAATAGATTTCCCCCTTCTTTGACCATCGATGACGCAAGATTGTAAAAGGTCACAAAGTGAGCTCCCAATCTAAATTAATGGGTAAATATGGTGGCATAGGGGGTGTATACAATCCACAAGCAGGTCGTAATAAGGAAACATAGGAAATAGGGTGAGTATGGGCAGGTTCAGGCAATTTCAATTCTTATGTAATAGTTCCCACTCATTTGATAATTTTTGTAAAGCCCAAAGAATCGAGGAGATAACTTTTGGTATCTTCGCTTGGCAAGCGAATGCTAGCAGTATGGTTGCAACCTTACGAAGACCAGATCACCCTCGGTAAATTGCAGCTCATGCCTTTTAGAATTAGCTTGAGCTTTCATTCAAGATTCTGCTCTAAGCAAATGCTCTTTTAAAATTTTTAGCATATCATCTCTATCTATAAGATGCTCTAGGAATGTGAACCATGGGCATATAGATGGATGGTTGAAGACTCTCATCCATAGACCAACTTGAAAGTGGAGGTACTAACAGAGGTGTGAAAACCGGTATTTAATGAATATTCAGCCCAATGAAGGTACTTGTGCCACAAACGTGATTGCTCACTAGCAAAACATCTTAGATAAGTTTCTAGGCATCTATTAACTACCTCTATGTGGCCATCGATTTGTGGATGATAGGTAGTGCTTAACACTCCCCCTCAAGCTGGGAAGCTAGAGCATATATGTTATCAATGCCCAGCTTGGATATTCAATTATCGAACCCCTCAAGGACTTAGTGAAAAGGTCAGCCAATTGGTCTACAGAGACTGTAAACTCTGTGATCAACTCTCTAGATACAATCCTCTCTCTAATGTGTTTTGTCCTCTCGTGGTAAACTGGGTTAGAGGCAATGTATAGTGTTGCTTGATTATCAAATATCAATCTCATAAGCCTCGGTGGAGCAGGCATAGGCAAATAAATCCCAATCTCCTCAAGATGGCACAACCATAGAATCTCACATGTTGCAACTAACATGGCTTAGATAAGTTTCTAGGCATCTATTAACTACCTATGTTTGCCCATCTATTTGTGAATGATAGGTGGTGCTCTTGGTGAGGCGTACTTGGTTGAGCTTGAAAAGTTCCTGCTAAAAGGAGCCAACAAAGACAACATCTCTATCCAAAACAATTAATTTTGGTATGCCATGTAGGTGTAAAATCTCCCTGCAAAAAATAAAGGCAACACTTTTTGTAGTATATGGGTAAGATAAAGGATGAAGTGAGAATATTTGCTAAGACGATCCACCGCCACTAATATTGTGTCATAACCACCAAATTTAGGAATTCTAGTAATGAAATCAATAGAAATTTCCTACCACGTCTGGTTTGGTATAGGCAAAGGTTTTAGTAGTCCCAAGAGCACTAAGGCTTTGTATTTGGACTGTTGACAAATCATACAATTCTCAACCCAAGTTTTGACCTCTTTTCTCATTTTAGGCCAAAAAAAAATGATGTTGAAGAATTTTTCCATCCTCTAATGATCATTTACAAGGCATATACACATGAATATATAGGAAAAGCTATCCTAATTAAGGAAGAACTAATTAAGGAAGAATAATAACGGAAGAATCCTAATTATACACATTCCAAATCTGTCAACAATAAGTACTAAACATGCAATGACAATCCTAATGTGAAATTCAAATGTGATGTCAGAGTTTAGTATGTTAAAGCAGTATTGGCTTCTTCATATTTTTTGGTTACCACGTTAAACGCTTAGCAAAGGAAATAAACCATCACAAGACTTCTACCTAACATGAGAAAATTTCTAGGAATCTAGAACTGCCCAACATTCAACAATTGGCAGGCCGTAAACATAATTTTTTCTGGTATGGAGAACTCCTAAGAAAAAGAGACAAATTTAGAATATGATCATACGACACTTTTTTGGTAGGATTTGACTAAGCAAATGGCCCATTGTTCAAAGTTATGATGGAAGAGTAGCTATGATGTCGCTATAGTTACTAGTATTTAAGAGCAAATGTAACCTCTTGCAGGATCTGGTAGGGGCTAGTATTTAAGATGCTTCTTTGTGAAATAATCATTCCTTAATCATCTTTTTTTTGAGTCCTTGATAATGAAGTTCCAGGTTAAAGAAGGTGCTCATCGTAACAACTAATAAGGGAATTATAATTTTGTTTTTGATAATTAGAAAAATTATCAGCAACCAATATGGAACAATGGCATTCTTCGCGTTTTTTCTTTTTTATGATAGTATCTATTGAAACAACAAACTACTTTTTCCTTTAAATACCTCAAGCATTTTGGTTTCAAGACTTTTTATGTAAGACTGATAGCTTGCCAAAGTTCAGAGCTCAAGGATGATCGAGTTTCTAAGAATTTCAGAGAAAAGGTAGCGATAAAAGAAAGAACAGAGAGGGAGAGAGAGCAGGAAATATTCTTCATTGATTTCACAGATGAGATCCTCGCCCAAGGCTGGGTGCTCAAATGGGTGATTTTGTTACACCTACCCACATGGGTACAAACAGAAAGGGAAAAATAACAGGTAAAATTAGAAAAACAACCAATAAAAAGCCTCGTCGGCGTGCCTCCGAAACACAGAGTATCATCCCTTCTCCCTTAAATTGGCTCTTGTCCTGAAGAGCTTATGAACCCAAGAAACTTCTTTTCCAAATCTTCTGCCCATTCTCAGGATGCATCTTCCAAACCAACATGGCTCCACTGTACAAAAAATCATGCAGCTGCCCTATTGCCCCTTTTTTCCAATCCAAATAATCAATGGGGAAATGTGGTGTCACTGTTGAATCACTAATCTTCTTCAGAACCGAGACATGAAACACGTGAACACGAGTTTCCTTTGGCAATCCTAAACGGTACGCTATTGCGCCTATCCTCTCTATTACTTGAAACGGGTGACAATAGCAAGGTTCAAGCTTGTGTGACCTACCTTGCCTTAGTGTGTGTTGTCTGTACATGAGTAATTTAAGATATACCCAATCCCCCACTTCAAACTCCCTTTCTAATCTTCCCTGATCTGTTAATGCTTTCATCCTCTGTTGTGCCCTTGCTAGATTATCCTTGAGTTATTTCATGACCCTCTCCCTGGCCATTAAACTCCTGTCCATAGCCTCTACCTTAGTTTCACCTGAAACATAAGGGATGTAAATGGGTGGTGGTTGACCATAGATTACCTCATTGGGAGTGAATCCTATTGCTGAATGGTAGTTGGTGTTGAACCACCACTCAGCTAAAGGAAGCCATTTCACCCAATCTTTCGGCTTTTCCCCAATCGTACATCGGAGGTAGCTCTCCAAACAACAATTTACAACTTCTATTTGACCATCGGTCTGCGGATGATAAGCTGTTGAGACTTCAAGTTAACCCCTTGCAATTTCATTAGCTCCTTCCAGAAATTGCTCACAAAGATTCTGTCTCTATCACTAACTATATCCACTGGGGTCCCATGCAACTTGTATACTTGCTCCATGAAAGCTTCAGCCATAGTACTAGCTAAATAAGGGTGACTTAGTGCAATAAAATGGGCAGCTTTACTCAATCGATCAACCACTATTAATATAACATCCTTCCCTCCTGATTTGGGCAATCCCTTGATAAAATCAATAGAGATGCTTGACCAAACTGATGTTCGAATTGGTAAAGGCTGGAGTAGACCCGATGATGCTACTGTCTCGTATTTGTTTCGTTGGCACACTTCACAGCTTCGAATGAATTCTTGTACAACATTCCACATTCCTTCCAAAAGCAAAACTCAGCTATCATTTTCTTTGTAGCTACTGTCCCTGAATGTCCCTCAACCGACCCATCATGTACTAATTTGATAGTTTTGGTGCGCAATTCTACAATATTTCCTACCACCAACTTCCCTTTTCGTTTCAAAACTTGCTGGTCTAGTTGATACTTCGGATGTTGTGTGGGATCAACCTTCTTTTCTTCCAAGATTTTCTTTAACTTTGGATCATCTTCACAACTGTCTCGAATTTCTTTGATCAGGGGAGTAGTAAATGTGGATATGGCTTTGGCCAGAAGCTCTAGAATGTGCACCATAGAAAGCAAATTTGCAACTATGTTATCTTTGCCCTTCTAATACTGAAAGAAGAAATCATAGGGCAGAAGCTTCGTGATCAGCTTTTGTGGACCGGTGTAAGGATTCTTTGCTCTAACATGTGCTTTAAACTCTGATGGTATGTTTTAATGATAAAATGAACTCCAAGTAGATATGGTCTCCACTTTTCTACCGCCAACACCATCGCTAGGAATTCTTTCTCGTAGGTTGAAAGGGCAAGCTGTCTTGGGGCCAAAGTCTTGCTTATATAAGCAATCAGATGAACATTCCATTGTAGCACTGCGCCAATCCCTTCATTGCACGCATCGGTTTCTACGGTAAAAGGCTTCTTGAAGTCAGGCAGGGCTAAGATAAGAGCAGCAGCCATTAACTTCTTCAATTCTTCAAAAGCCACTTCTCTGTCCATGTGAACACATCCTTCTTCAATAGATAGGTTAAGGGTCGAGCTATGATGATATAATGTCGAATAAATCGACGATAGTATCTAGTCAAGCCCAAAAATCCCCGCATTGTTTGATGTTTGTGGGTTTTGGCCACTGTAGCATGGCTTCAACCTTGCTAGGATCGGTTGCAACTCCAGCCTTGCTAATCACGTGCCCAAGATATTCGATGATAGGTACTGCAAAGCTACACTTGTCAGCTTTAACGAGCAAAGCATGAACTTTCAAAACTTCAAGTACCTGTCGTAAGTGTTGCTGGTGGGTTGGCCAATCCTCATTATAAACGAGGATGTCGTCGAAGAAAACTAAGACAAACTTCCGCAAGTAGCTTTGGAAGATGGAGTTCATTAAGGTTTGGAATGTTGAGGGGGCGTTGGTGAGACCAAAGGGGCATCACCATGAATTCAAAATGGCCATGGTGTGTTTGAAATGCCATTTTCTCCACATCTTCTTCTCGCATCCTAATCTGGTGAGACCAGCTTTGAAAAAATTGTATCACCTTTCAACTCATCCAACAACTCCTTTATAACGGAAATGGGAAACTTATCCTTAACAGTGGCTCGGTTTAATTGTCTGTAATCAACACGTAGACGCCATGTCCCATCTTTTTTCTTCACTAGAACGATGGGAGATGAGTATGGGCTTTGACTAGGACGTATAACTCCCGAAGCTAGCATCTCTTGAATCAGCATCTCTATGGCATCCTTCTGTAGGACTGGGTAACAATAAGGTTGCACATTAATGGGTTGTGTCTCTGGAGTTAAGACAATCTTGTGATCTAACTCATAGTGTGGAGGTAAAGACTTGGGTTCTTGGAACAATTCTTCATATTGATTTAACATTGTAGACAATTCTTCTTTCAATTCCTCTAACGTGTTGCACCAGGCACGTTGCAACTCAACCCCACTAGCCTATATGAGAAAAGCCTAATCCTCTTCCCCACTCAAAACCCCTTGCCACCATGTTTGATTCTTCCTTGGAGCTGAAGCCATCACTTCAGTTTGTGGGGTTCCTTTTAATTTCACTTTCTTTCCTTCATAAGTGAACTGCACTATCATTTTTTCAAAGTCCCAATTCACTTCCCCTAGTCTCCAAAGCCACTGTATTCCTAGAATTAATTCACACCCCCTAGTGGCATCAGCATTACATCATCAACAAATTCGTAGCCTCTTAGCTCCCATTTAAGACCCTTACAAAGGCCCTTAACAGATACTAGATGGCAATTGGCTATTGAAACTTCTAATGGTTCTAGATCCTCAATTTACCAGCCTAATTTCTGAATTATTTTGTCACTAAAAAATATGTGACTGCTGCCTAAATCGATGAACACATTCACATTATAATTCTCGACTCTTCCCATGAGTTTCATGGTTTTGCAGTTAGGGATCCCAGAAATTGTAGTTAATGAAATGGATCATACCTCTGGTCCGTCATTAATATCTTGCCCCTTATAATCTTCTCCATCCTCCACTTCAGTAAAATCCTATTCCAGCATTACTTCAATGGCATGAACGTTGACTGGCCTTCTACATTGATGCTCTGGCGTGTATCGCTCTAGACAATAATAACATTCACCGCACTCCCGTTTAGCTCACGTTCCGACAATTGTCAGATTCTAGGGGCCTGACTGTTGTTCCTCGGTGTGGTAAAGGTCTGACTATTGGTGCCAAATTCCTTAGCGATGGGGGAGGTGGTCGAGGAAGGATGCCTCTACCATAATCATGTTCTCTTCAAAATGCTTCCAACTCCACCTCTTGAAACCTGACAAAGAATTGAGCATCATGAAGAGTTTGCAGTCTCAAGGACCTCATTGCTGCCTGTAGATCACCACTGAGGCAACCAATAAAGTGTCCCTTCAAGTATGTTTCTGGTAACACCCGACTTTGTTTCAAAATGTATCAAAACGATTTGGTGTTCTAGAACAGAGCCCTGCTGCTTGATGTTTTTGAACTCCGCTGCTGGATCGGTGGCAACATCTGCAAATCGTAGTCATTACCAAAGAATATGCCATCCACGATAGGTTGGCCACTCCTTGTGAAACATTGGTGCCATTCCAATGCTGGTCTCGCTATGATTTGGACCTTCTTCTCTTCTTCAATGGCATCCAGCTGGAACAACTGGTTACATTTATATAACCAGCCCTCAATGTCATTGCCGTCAAAATGTGGGAATTCGAAGTGGCCGATTTTTTAGAATTGTCCACGCCCACCATTTTGACCACCGTTGCGCACATTACTAGTTTGCGATTCATCGTTGTTCACAGCAGCTTCATCTTGTCTCTATTTGAGCTTTATACCCTCCACCAATGTTTTGAGTGCGACGAAGTCACGCTCCTTGGCCTCTTCTAGGTGTTGGAATAATTTCTGCTCCACGCCATTCACCATTTGTTGGAGCTCTTGGCAAACCTCTGTTTTGAACGCAACTTTAAACTCAGTCAGGCGCGTCCCTTCAACCATGGATGGTGCTCTGAATGATAGCTTGCCAAAGTTCAGAGCTCAAGGATGACCGAGTTTCTAGGAATTTCAGAGAAAAGATAGAGATAAAAGAAAGAATAGAGAGGGAGTGAGAGCGAGAGAAGGAAATTAGAGAGAAATATTCTTCATTGATTTCACAGATGAGATCCTCGTACATGGTTGGGTGCTCAAATGGGCAATTCTATTACACGTACCCACATGGGTACAAACAGAAAGGGAAGAAGAACAAGTAAAATTAGAAAAACCAATAAAAAGAAGTTTCGTCAGTGTGCCTCCGAAACCTAGTGTATCAAAAACATACCAATAATTCGATAAAATAGATAGGTCAAGTCAACGTACTCAGTGCACAAAGTCTCCTGTTTTGCGAGGGTCTGAGGAGGGTCATCGATGTACGCAGCCATACCCTTGTATTTTTACAAAGAAGCTATTTCCATGATTCAAACCTGTGGCCTTCTAGTCACAAAGAAGCAACTTTTACCAGTTGCTCCAAGGCTCTCCCTCAATTCAATAAAATAGATATATATTATAAAACCTAGGGCTGCTGGAAATTTTTAGTGTATTGGAATCGCGGATTTTAGGGCTAAAATTTATAAAATTGACGAATTAATGGAAAAGATAGATATAAGAATGACTCCTTGGGAAAAGATAGACATAAGAATCACATTAATTAATTTCTCTGAATCACTTATGAGTTTAGAAATCAGTCCTAATATCTAAGAATCACTTTTCCATACTTTAAAAAATCAATTTATCTTATTCGTTAATGTTAAAATGCACAGATGTATACATAACAAAAGTTATTAAACCCTAGTCCAAATGGAATAGGAATTCCAACTAAATAACTAAAATAAGTATAGAACACTTCTCTAACAAGGATTTTATTTTTCCCCTACAGACTTAAAGTCTAAACTAATCAGAATAAACTAAAATAGAAGTACTTGAATTTCTTTCTCAATAAAGGAAAAATTAATAACTAAGAAATAACTAAATTTAGATTTTGGCTCAATGCAACATTTAGCTCACCCTTTACAAATTAATGAAGGAAATGAAACTCCAACATTATGCTGAGAATGAATTCTTAATATTTAAGAAATTAATTTTATCGCAAATTTAGTTCTAGGAACAATCAAAGAAAAAAGAAGAAATACCTTTCCACTAAGTTGAGAACTTAAATAGAAAATAAGGAAAATTTAGTTACCTTGTATATTTTATACACCTCTGGTTCAACTGTTTGATCAGAAGTGCAACGGGGTCATTTGCAAAGTAAAGGCAAAATGGGGAGAAAGAGAAAAAGAAGCATAAATTTAGGATACTTGCCATTGCACAAGAGTGGCTCCATCTTCTCATTTCCCAAAGTTCTATGGATTAGATATAACAGGAAATAGAAAAACAAATGTTACAATAAATTCTTCGATTGATTAATAGAAAAAAAAGGAAAATAATTAAGAGCTATATTTTTATCAGACTATGATCAAGGCAGGCCTACTAACCATAACGAAAAACTGACTATCGCAAGTTGAAGATTTGTCATATAAGTTCTCACATTGTACTATTGATAATTTAACTAATCACTATGGAAACAGGACCACTATCTGCAAACTTCAAATGAAAATGAACTAAAACCAAAAATCTCCAAAAGAAATGAACTGATAACACCATGTGCAGCCCTTTTGGAATCTTCAAATATCCTTCTATTTGGAATCTCCAAATATGCTACTGTTAGGAGCATTATGTTCATGGCATATGAACTTCACACACATGGTACTGTTTCTCATTTCCTCTTATTAAAAGTTGACTAACTAGAGTTAGAAAGTTGTCCCTAATAACCTCGCATGCAAGTGAGACTACATTACAAAGTTGTCCAGTATCAATAAGGGACTAGTAACACACGTCCTATAATAGAAGGAAAATGTGGAAGTGCGATAGTTTCAAGCAGCAACAAAATTTTGGGAAAGAAAAAGAGAAGCAGAAAGAATGAAATGATTGGATATTTAGGACAAAAAAGGGAAGATGCAAGGAATAGGAGGTCCAAGTCCATAGATAAACAATAATCTTACAAAAACAGGTTTGCTAGGTTTTAAAGTTGTTGAAACTCATCCTGATCCTAATTTGAAACTTGATACTTTTAAAGCTGAACATGTGTTTGATTGGGAGAAGTTTTAAAGTCCAGTGTAGAAATTAGCTTACTTGTCTCATACCTATCCTTATATTATTTTTGCCGCGAGTATGGTTAACCAATATATGTACTCACCTAGATAAGGACATTTTGATGCAACTTATAGGATATTAAGATACCTCAAAGGATCTCTTGGAAAGGGTCCTATGTTTCAAAAATGTAACAACTTAAAAATAGAAGTCTATACAAATGTAGACAGGGCTAGTTGCACCATTAATAGACAATCAACTTTGGGCTACTGAAATTTTATTGGAGAAAATCTTGTTACATAACTGAGCAAAAAATAGAATGTTGTGGCTCAAAGTAGAGTGAGGTAGAGTTTGATAGCAATACTAATAGCCATACTAATGTCAATATGGATCCTAAACCCATATTGACTTATGTTAGGAGGAAAAGG
>JANZXV010000008.1:25859742-25878854 GCA_027576455.1 Erythroxylum roigii
CTAGAACTTGTGGAAAATACTGCAAGATTATAGCTAATATATCAATAAACATACCTTTTCTCATCCATTGCGTATCAGAGTTCACGTCTCTTGCCCATGGAATTTGCAAGGAAATGGGAATAAAAGGACCACTAGAAGACCTAAAGATCCTAGTAACACATCCCCTGAAGGTCTACCACGATAACAAGGTCGCCATCTCAATTGCTTAGAACCCAATTTTACAAGATGGAACGAAACACTTGAGGTTGATTAAAATTTTATCAAAGAGAATAAAAATTGGGTTAATTTGTGTTCCTTAAGTACCAACTATAGGTTAAATATTCGATATACTTACCAAAAGACTATACAAGGTCAATTTGAACTTCTGGTCAGCACGCAAATTATGAAAGGCATCTCTAAGCCAACTTGAGGGGAAGTGTTGCAAGATTCACTTAATTATGTGCCTAGAATATATGATCATTTAATTGTAATCAACTGGGCTAGAATTAGGGTGATTTAGTTGCAATTTAATTTCCTAGAATAGCTTGTTTAATTGTCAATTAACCTTTATTTTATAGGATTCTTTCATTATTTAGGTGCCTTTCTTTTCAAGGATTCTTTCCTTATATAGATAGTTGTACAACTATAAATCTATGCATCTTGTACTATTATAAAAAATACAATATATAACTTTTACAATTCAAGTTCATAATTACTTCTTTTTAGTACATTCCATTCTTTCGTAGTCTTCCATTTACTCTAGTAAAGTGCAAGCAAACGATTTTTTGGCATATCAAGTGACTACTCAATTTTGAACCTGCTAAAATCACTAACCCACCTATTGCTCAAGTGTACTACCATAGGTCTTGGCCAAATGACTTGTCCTAATACAAATTAGGAAAGCATAACTATACACATCAATCACCGTAACTAATTCCCTTGATTAAGGCTTGATACAATCTCCTATATTTACACTATCAATATTAATATTGGTATAATTAATAGCAAATATTCTCCAAAAGTTTTCTTTTACAACACTAAAGTTACTAGTTTAGCTATATGATAAGAAAAGAAATTAGAAAATTCTGAACAAGATGAAGAAAACCACAAATCTTTCTAAAAGAAACCCATGGGAGAGATAATATGCCGGTAGATGAAATTCTTTTGACTTTATACAATGTGAAGGTGAAGGTCTAAGAAAAAGAAGGAGATCGTGATTTTATCCACCCACAAACATAACCTCAAATAGATAAATGGATGGATAGGTAGGGATGAAAGGTAGGATGAATCAAAACGCAAGAATGCCAATGTTCTATTATAGGGATTACATGAATTGCATCTTTGGTTATTCTATCTTATATACGTACATTCCAATCTACTCGCTCTTTCTTTCTTTTATGAAAACCATAAATTTGCATTTCTGACAGAATTAGTAACTTACAATGCAATAAGTATACCCTAAAAATGCGTAAATTTTTTATTCTCTAAAATGTCAAATCCATAATTGAAGAAATATCTTAATGCCATCATCGTAATGGGTCACATAATCAAACCAAACACAACTAATCAGTAAGTATTGAGTTAGCATTCACTAGTGTTGTTGGCTTTTGGTGCTATTCAAGACTATTAGATCATTATTTTTTGACATGATAATATTAACAAATAACCACAAGATCTATTTTCTGCCAAATGCTATTATCCAAAGTTAAAATTATGCATAGTTAAGTAGGCTTGTAAAGGATTATGGTCTAGTCAAACTTAAAAGGGCCTTAGATGTGAACAACTTTATGCCCTTTTGGCATCGTTTATTTTAGTTCTTGCACCTTTTACCTATACGAGCTTAATAATAAAAGTATATGCAAGCATCATGTATAGAAAAATTAAATAAAAAGTGTGTATAACTATGATGAGAAGCAGAAAATTGAAGTATAGACACTTCAGAACCATCTAGTTGAAGAAGGGATGAACCATACTTAAGAAGTACACTTGCAGCCTCTCGACATTCTGCCACTCGAAGATTATATCCAGGGTTACTAGTTAAAGCTTTTCTCAAGCCTGAGAATGCCAATAATATTTTGTAGGACTTCTGCAACTTCAATGGGCGTACAAGCTTATGCTCTTTAGTCTAAAATAACAAATAATTCCAAAGACACAAGAAAAATATAAGTGTATCAAACAAAGTGGACAGTAGTATCATGTTAAATAACAGACTGATTAAAAGACAGTAGAACTAAAAAATGAAGAATAAAGTAATACATCAAAATTCTAGCAAATAAAGAAAAAGAAAATACGAAGTGTGTCTATAATTCTTCTATCCAACCTGAGAAGGACCAAGGAAACTAAATCTGATCTATGGAATATCAGTCATACAAATTAATCAAACTTTGCAGTACAGCAAATTACAAAGAAATTAAATCTGAAACTTATAATTGAGACTGAATTAAGGATTTGTTAGTTTATCAATATGAAAATGGAAAAGAATCCAATATTTACCTTGCAGTTCATACATGTTAGGCAACCATGGCTTGAAAGGAGTATCGCTGACTGATCCAGTATGCCATTTTTCAGACCCAAATATTCATTTTCTATAACTCTGCAAATAAATCAGTAAAGCCTTGTGAACCATCTTTTCCTGCTTTTTAAAGAAAGACAGGCATCAAACACGTAACGGAATGTTACACGCCAAATTTGGAATTGACATTAACAATGCAGCTACTGATTTGCAAAAGATCGTGACATAACCAGAACAAATGGAGATCTTATGAATCCTTCTCGGTCAACAGAAAAACCAAGATCCCTCGTCCACAACACCCGAGGCAGCCATGATTCAACGAGGTATTATCTCATCTTTTTTATCACAAAAGGATGTCTTGAATGGCAGGATTATTGAAACTGGTGCATCAGATCATATGACGGGTTTACTCGCTGTTTTTTCTGGTCATAAAAATTATACTGGAAATTTGCATGTCTCTGTGGCAGATGGAAGTACTTCCTTAGCGGCTGGAATTGGAGATGTTGCCTGCAGTAGTTTTGTCTTAAAAAGCGTGCTTCATCTTCTTTGTGTTAGCAAGTTAACTAAAGATCAAAATTGTGCAGTAACCTTTGTGTGTGACCATTGTAGTATTCAGGATCTGTATTCGGGGAAGATGATTGGCAATGCTGAAGAACAAAATGGTCTCTATTACCTGATTGGTTCTCCTAAACCAAAAACACCTACATCTCTTTCTGTGTCCAGTTTATCTAATTCTGACGTGATTTTATGGCATAAACGGTTAGGTCATCCTAGTGTTACATATATGAAACATTTGTTTTCGAAGTTGTTCATCAATGAAGATCTTTCCACTTTTTCTTGTGAATCATGCATTCTTGCAAAACAACGTAGAAAAAATTATCCTGTTCATGATTACAAAATGTCAAAACCTTTCCACCTTGTTCATAGTGATATCTGGGGGGCATCACAAGTTAGTGATTTAACTGGAAAGGATGGTTTATTAACTTCATAGATGACCACACAAGGGTTTGCTGGGTCTACCTTCTAAAAGAAAAATCTGATGTTGTGTCTGTTTTTCAACAATTCCACAAGATGATTAAAAAAATGTTTTCTAGTTTGATGTTCATATTTTTTGCACAGATAATAGAGTAGTATTTTTTCCCCGACTGTTGTCATGAATATGAACAAATGCAGTGCACCCAAATACTTTAAGAGGGAGATCATGTGATGATTGAGATGAAACAAAACATTTAGTAAAACAATTCAGAGGTGTTTGAAATTTTATAGCTTTTGAAGGCTTCCTATTGATCAAACATGTAACTGTTAGGATAGCCTCACCCTATAAAGACTTTAGGAGTATTAGTTGAAAACATTATAGATCTTGCAATTTCTAATAGATGGTTAATTTTTCTTTCGGTTATTCCATTTTTGTTGTGGGGTGTCAATACATGAGCTTTAATGAATAATACCTTTTTCAACAAAAAAAATTCCTTAAAACTTTGTTGAAGTATTCTTTTCCATTATCGCTTCTAAAAACTTGAATTCTAGTTTGAAACTGTGTTTGGATCATATTATATAAGTTTTTAAACACCCCTTCAACATTTGACTTCTCATTGAGTAAAAATAACCAAGTAATTCTAGTGTGGTCATCAATAAAAGTTACAAACCATCCTTTTCTAATTATTGTTTTTATTCTTGAAGGTCCCCGAATATCACTATGGATTATAGCAAAGGGTTTTGTGGCCTTGTAAGGTTGTGCTGGAAAAGATGTTTGATGATGTTTAGCAATTTGACAAATTTCACACTAAAATGAAGATAGATCTTTATTTGTAAAAAACTTCAAAAATAAATCTCATATAATGCAAACTTGGATGTCCAAGTCTAAAATGCCATAACATAATTTTTTTTCCTCGTGAAGTATTGCAATAGAGTTAAGATAAGTTTTTTGGGATTGCCTGTCTGAGTCATATCCATTTTCAAAGAAATAGAGACCTCCAACTTGTTTAGCATTGCAAATCATCTTCCACGTGTTCAAATCCTAGAATTGACAATCACACGAAGAAAAATTAGCTCGACAATTTTGGTCAATAGATATTTTACTGATTGACAACAGGTTGCATGATAATTTAGGAACATGAAAAACATTGTGTGGTGTAAGATCACGGGAAAGAACAATTGATCCTTTCCCATCTATTGTTAAGTAAGAACCATCTGCTATTTTTACTCTTTGATTTCCTGCACAAGGACTATATGAAGAAAGCAAATTAGAGGACCTAGTCATATGATATGTTGCCCCAAAATCAATTATCCAAGAATGATTTGAATTGACACTAAAACAAGAGCCAACTAGATAACTACCTTTTTGAACTAAAAAATAGGTAGGAATTGGACTAGAGAAATTTTGAGACTGAAGAATTTTATAGATTTGCTCTATCTATTCCTTTATGAAAGGCTGCGTGCCAAAAGACATTTCGAGTCCGGATTCAATAGTGATGGCTTGGGAGGTACAATTGTCTCCGAATTGTTTTTTCTTCCAATTTTTCGTGTTCTTATGAATTTTCTAGCATGTTTCCTGGGTGTGTGAATAAAGTTTACAATGATCACAGTTTACAATCAAGTTTACCATATTTGGATCATCCAAAGCTGACCTTATTGTCTCTCTTGTCAAATATCTAAGTTTTCCTCTACCGTCAATGGCCAACTTTTTGTTTGCGACCATTCAAGGTAATTCTGGCCATTCAACTTGTGAGTCGCCAATTGAAAAGGCAAGTTTGAGCCAAGAAAATCACAATTACATATACATTTCCCATCATAACACTGAGATTAGTCACACTCGAGCTGCTTAAAT
Source organism: Erythroxylum roigii (assembly GCA_027576455.1). Lineage (NCBI taxonomy): Eukaryota > Viridiplantae > Streptophyta > Magnoliopsida > Malpighiales > Erythroxylaceae > Erythroxylum > Erythroxylum roigii. Next base: position 25,865,061 of record JANZXV010000008.1, read on the forward strand.
CATCGTTGGAGGATGAAGGGCTTCTCCGCTAGCTAGTCATCTCTAAGCGATAGTCCACTTAGGACTGATTTGAATGAAGAAAGAAAAACTATTGTAAAAGAGCCATGGCTATGATATCAGGAAGAAAAAGACAAAGTAATTCTTTCTTAATCTTTCTGTGAATAGCACAAGGAATATATAAGACAATAAAGCCCCAATTATCTCATTAAATTAGGAAGAATCTATTTATTCTAAGTAACAAAATCTCAACTAATTAATCGAATATCAAGTAATTATCTATAGAGAATCAACTAATTATGTATAATATCAACAGTAAGTTAGATATGTTATCCTAGTTGTAATTATGTTATCCTAATTGTTATAGAATTTCTATTAGAATTAAATCTAAATTAGTTAAGAATCTTTTCTTACTAGAATAAGGGCTCTAGAAACTTTTTTGTAGATGTGTGTATTCAGCCCTTCAATGAAAAGCCCAAATTATTTGTTTAAACATGAGTTTTCAATTAAAAGATGTCATAGTTTCTTCTAAGAGTTATTCTTAGACCCTTGGAGTGATTTGTAGTTCATACCCTCCATTACTTGTTTATCTTTCTAAATTTCAACAACCAAAACCTACGCATATCAAACCTAAAATTCTAGTTATAACAAAATCTAAAATTCTATCCTAAATTAGCCATACCCAAATCTGAAATTCCAGCATCCCAAGCAGAAGTCCAGACCTAAAATCTAAACTTTTAGCAGCTTAACAATAATCAATAGCCCATATTTTCTAGTTTTTGTAAGTTTTAGGTATTAATTGATATTTCTTCTACTCATCCTACATCATCAAACTAAATCAATCTTTCAAATTAGATCTACTAAAATAGAGATTTCTTTGATTTAGTTAAAGTTTGATACCACAGAACAAAAATGGTAGTTCTAGTTTCTTTTATAATTGCACTCGTATATGCATATCTTACCATCAAGTTTTCTCCCACCAGTTTGAAAGAAATATAACAAAAGAATTCGTCATTGATCAATCATATGATACGCTAGAATTCTTCAACATACAGACATCAATAAGTCACACATTGATAGGTTCAAATACTAGAGAACATACCTATCATACTCGATGTTTTCCATAGATGTTATAATTAAGTTATTTGCCCACTCAAAAGCCAAAAGATAAGCAACTCCAACCTGTCAAAAATGTCAAAATATTGGAATATAATACAAGATAAATGATGCATCACTCAAGTATGAAGTCTGAAATTGCGCCAATAGCTTAATTCTTTCATTAAGCTAAATCACAAAATTATAATCTCCCTTCAAATGGAACAAAGATAAGGCCTAAAAGTGCTCACTCTGGATTACTTATTTACAAAAGAATGAACATTGGGAAGAGGAAATAGTATGGAAGGAGTAGGTTGTTCAGAAATCAATTTTGAATTTAGTTGAAAAAATAGAAACAAGCAAGGATCTTTTCAATGACAAATTGACTAAATTGCAACTCATCAAAAGATAAAATGATGCTTAAGTTCAAATATTTTGACTATCATGGTCATCCAACCACCTTCAATTGGCCTAAAAGTCATAATATTAATCTCTCAAAGTACTATTCTCAATTTTCAATGTATTTTAAGGTATTATGCATAGCTTTAGTTATTCAAATCTCAATCTATTTTTCTATATCTCAATTCTTCTTACACTTTTTCATTCAATTTTTCCATAGTCCCTACTCCCTAAAAGGCTTTGAGAAAAACCTAGCCATTCATTTCTTCTATTGGACTAGCAAACAAAGGATCTTAATTTCAAACATTTAGCATATCATTGCATATATCATGTCCATAAATTATGAGCTATGCACTCCTAGCAATAGAAAGATATTTCTTTGGACCAATGATATTACAGAATGTATATATTATAGCTTAATCATAGGATTAAATATAGGGATGATATCTTCTCAAGTAATATACCTTCAACATACATATATCATTATTATGAATAAAGGATCCAGAAAATTAAAACACAATTTAATGTTTTTATGCATAGTTTGAGAAGTGATAATGTCAAAGAATATTTTTTCGGCATCTTTTTATACTTAACATAATTCAGAACGACATTCTTCACTAATCCTCTTTTGTTGATACACTGTCTCAAAATAGTGTGACTGGAAAAGAAAATAGATGTCTTCTTGAATCAACCAGAACATAATTATCCCAAATGAACATTCCTAAAGAATTTTTTGTTTATACAATGTTTGCAGCCTTATTTATGATTAATTGTATGCCTTCATATGCTTACTAATAAACATTTGTTCCCTATTACACCCCTAATATTTGGTAGTAATTGTTTTGATCATGATGTTCATTTGTAGAAGCTAGCAGTTGCAAAAGGAATTTGTGAAAGTCTTTGGTTAAAAACAATGCTGACAGAATTGGAAATCATTTTTGAGTCACCTATAAAGCATTATTGTGATAACAAGGCAGGCCTAAGCATGGCACACAATCTAGTTCACCATGAGAGAACAAAACATGTTAAAGTTGATCAACATTTCATCAAGGAAAAGATAGAAGATGGAACAATATGCCTAACTTATGTACCAACGAAGAAGCAGACAGCAGATGTATTTACCAAAGGACTTTGAATTTGAAGAATGTATTAGCAAGTTAGACATGAATGATATCTATGATCCAACTTGAGGGGGAGTGTGGTCAAGATACGGTATTATCACATAATATTGTGATAATCTGATTGTAATCAAATTATATTGATTAGATAGCTTTATATTAGGGATAAGCATTATCTTAGGATTATTTCCTTGATTTGAATAGATCCTCTATCCTATTCAGTATCCCTTATTCATGTATATATGTACTACATTCTCTAAGAAATTAGATATAGAGCACACCATTTTTCAAACAACCGAAAACCCATACACACACCTTTCTCACAATAATAAAACTAACCTTAACAATCTAACCCCAAAAACACCTCAAGTAGCCATTGGCAACCAAGACAGAGGAAGAAGCAATGCTAGCGAGTGTCCCACCTGCCGCCCGCAACCTTTGTTCAACCGGCAAGTGTACCCCACATGTCACCTGGTGATTCTTCTTTAACCCTGTTGCCATGGATTGAGTAGCATAACTCCAAAAAAGGTAATGTGCTTTTCTGTTTTCAATTGTTAGAAATTAGGTTTGTGTGTTTAACCATAGTCGGTGATGTGTTTTTTTGCCTTTAATTGCTAGAAATTGGGTTTGTATGTTTAACCATCGTCGCTAATACCATCGGAGTCATAGTCCATCTTTCGTTATTGCACAAGTTGGAAAAGGGTAATTTTGGTGGCATTCCCCAATTAGTGGGATTCCTATGTTTTAGATTGTAAATATAGAAAGGTGGTTCTTTTCTTTTTTAGGAGTACAAGCTATATGTGTATAAATACCCTATACATTGTTCATAATAAGATGAGCCTTTTCTCATAACTTTTCCTCATTCTTGAAACTGTATTCCATTCTAGTTGGCATGATGCTATAATAGAGGAGATAAATGCTTTCTATGCTAATATACTTGAGATTTAGTGATAAATGGGTGTTCACAGTCAAAGTCAATTTTGATGGATTAATAGCTCGACTTAAAGCCCGACTTAAGGCAAAAGATGGTGTGGATTATTGACACTTTCTCCCCTATTGCAAAAGACCTCTATTCATTTATTCATTTCAATGGCAGTTACTCATGATTGGCCTTTACATCTGTTGGATATCAAAAATACCTTCCTATATGGTAACCTTAAGAAGGAAGTTTATAGGGAGCAATCACTTGGATTTGTTGCTCAAGGAGATTATGAAAAAGTTTGTCACATTCAGAAATCCCTATATGATTTAAAACAAAGTCCTCGTACTTAGTTTAAAAAACCTAGTCAGGCAGTAGAAAGGTTTCGGATAAATAATTTTAAGTTTGACCACTCAATTTTCTATAAACATTTAGTATTTGACATGATTCTCTTTATTGTATATGTGGATGATATTGTCATTACCGAAAGTGATACTATGGGAATTTCATCCCTATTTATTCACAGTTAGTTTCCAACAAAAGATTTAGGAATTTTACAGTATTTTTTGAAAGTTAAGGTTACAAGAAGCAAGAAAGACATTTTTTATCTCATAGGAAATATGTGCTTGAGTTATTAACTAAAACTAGAAACTAGGGGCTAAGCTATGAAGTTTTCCAATGCTTCCTAATCTTCAACTCACAAAAGATGAAGATTTATTTGAATATCCTAAGAAATATTAGAAGACTGGCTAAAATTTTGAACTATCGTATAGAAAGTCATCCAGAAATCACATATCATGTCACTATTATATATCAATTCATGTCTTCTCCAACATCTCATCATTAGGCTACTTTAGAACAATTATTAAGTTATTCAAGTGTAGCTCCTATATGAGGAATATTGTATGAAAATCATGAACATACTCAAAACAAGTGTTTCTTAAATATAAATAGGTAAATTAAATCCACTACCGACTATTATGTTTGAAATTTGTCTTATGGGAAAGTAAGAAGAAAAATGTTATGTCCCAATCTAGTGTAGAATCTGAATACAGAGCTATAACAAAGTCTATGTGTGAAAGAATATGGATATATCAGCTATTTATTCAATTATGTCATTTTGTTCTTGACAAGGTGCAACAAAACTTAATCACTATAATATATATGAAAAATAGAGAAGAATTAGGAGATATTTTCACAGAGACTCTAAATATGACTCAAGTCAATTATATTTGCAACAAACTAAGCATGATTAATATCTACACCCTAGCATGAGGGGAGTGTTACAAAATGTATATATATTATAGAACTAATTATAGGAATCCTAAGTAGTATACCTTCCTAATTAGTATACCTCAATATGTATATATGTATCATTTAACTATGAATAAATGATCTAGAAAATTATATTTCCTCTCTTGATTACGCTAATATATGGAAATTCTTTCTTGCAACAATGACGAAGCTCCAAGATAATTCAGAACCTTTTTTCAAAGTTTTTCATCTCCTATTCATGCAATGTAGCTTCCACTAGACAGCATATAGCTACCATTCTTTTCTTAAAATTTAAATTTCTTCTAACTGGACATTTTATACAAATGAAATATTAAACTTAACAGTTATACTTTAGAGCGGACTATAAAGAATTCTCTACACAAGAGTTCTTATAATAGTTTTATGCAATGTGGTAAAACAACGATAAAAATACTCATTCCCCTCTCTAATGTCAATTGTAACAAATGGTTGATAAGGGAAAATTTAAACATGTGCACGTTGAATTTTCCAAATAAAAGCCATTAACTGCTTTACTAAAAATACAAAAACAAAGTAAAATTGAACCTTCAAAAGTATAACAGAATCCTTTGTATTACTTTACTGTTTGTTTCAAGTTGGATTTTGTCTTTATCTCTCTATAGGCTATCATCCTCACCCAAAAGTACAAAATAGGAAAAGGGGTACAAAGCACAATCCATAATCAAGAATGAATGTAAGAAATAAACTTACAGCAGCAGAAGAACTAAGACCAGAACTATCAAGACCTTCCGAACCACATATGAATCCTGTGATACCCTGCAGTGATTGAAGTACTGATCATGAATTCCTTAAATTCTAATGATAACGTTATCAGTAATTCATGAATAACGGCTAGGTTTAGCATATATTGCCAGTTAAGATGCAATTTGTAATAATATAACTATAAATGTGTCTCACCCAACAACTGAGGCATCCCTAATGAAGAAAAGATCTGTGAGATCTAATCATTCATCCAATCAATCATGTCTATTTATTATTTACCTTTTACAAGTATTCATATTCATACTATCCAGTTTTGTATTCTAGAAAATGTTGTGAAAGGCTACCTTGTAAATTACTAGATTTTATTTATGGTTGTTATACTTAACAAAGGATTTATTGGCGATTATGGACTATTGGAGTTAGAATCCATATTTGAAAATATTTGTTGGAGGTAGACTTATGATTGAATGTTTTCAGTCAAAGAATGAAAGCAAGAATTATCCTCTGAACTAAAAATTTTCAATTTGGGAACTACTACTCTTGTAATGATGATTCTTAGATCCTAGGAGCGATTCTTGAACCTATCCTTTTCTTTAATTCTTTGATTTCCTACTTCTAGCAAACCTAAACATTACTGACAGTCCCACAGCCCTGATATACAGCTTCTACGGTTTATCAAATAGTTGGCATATGTTCTGGTCATCCTATATTAAGGAAAAATGACAAAATCGAAGCTAATAGGTTGCTATCTTTGAACTTAAATTCATGTCTGGATGATAGCAACCTTTTCTATTAACACATAATCTACAATAAAACAATGGCAAATACGTCCTATCAAGATGCATTATCACTTATCTTCCAAGAAGATTTAAAGTGTCTGTGGAAGATAGTTTAATAAAGAGAGTATAAAAGAGTATGAGATGGAGACACAAAAATCAAACTCAAATTTTCTCCAATCATACATCCAATGTATAATAAGACTATTTTTCGTGCATTTTATAATGCTTATAAATGATTACAGGCAAGATCATGTAATACTACTCCTAACTGCCTATTATGGTTACCAGTCGAAATGCATATGAATAAGAAAAAAAAAATAGAATAACTACCATATTTGGGACGGCTACTAGATTACAATAAACATAGTTAGCAAACTCAGGAACAATCTCAAACAAGTTGGAACTAACAATAGGATAATAAATCCTCTTCTACTAACTCAACCACCCTTTTTTTTCTCCTGTTTTACCATTCCTCGCTCCTATCATTGAATGTAGGAGACTTTGACAAAGTACACAACAAAATGCCCTAACCTGGGTAAGAGAGTTCCCCCTACTCTTCAGTGCATAGACAGCTCCTCTTGCAAAATTCCCCCACTCAGAGTACTCCTTTACTTTGAGGGGTCCATTTTCATGGCTTTCGTCCTTCTTCCCAATAGATCTTGGCTGTTGAATATCATGCAGACTGCAAAACCAGTGGTTAAACATTTTACCTATGTTCCAAACTAATACAAATCCAACTGCAATTTCACAAGGAAACTCTTTGTTATCAAGTCATTACTTGAGCAACTAGTAGTGCAGTGTCTTATGAAAGAAAGTAAATTAGATTATATATGGTCAAAGATTCATAAGATAACCATGTGAGAACATCAGTCAAGGAAATATTCTGTACATACCTTAGTTCTTTCAAATTATCACAATCAAACTTATCCACAGTTAATCATTGACTAGCGGAAAGAAAAAAGAAAGCACAGATTTCACTTATTACTTCCTAAAGACCTACGGCCAAACCAACACCATAAGTAGACATTTAAGAAATTTAATGCAAGGGTTCTACTTGTATTTAACTAAGAAAAATAACAATACAATTGCTTTTCCCATTTGTTCCAACAAACTAAAAATTTGGAAGAAATTGCACCATCTCTTTTGCCTGTAGGAATCATAACTTCTTGAACTTTGAAGCATGAAAACCAGAACAAAAAACAAATATAAGCCTTGTGGTTGGAGATGAGAGATAGACTCACATAGAAAAAAAAATGGAAACCAAAACTATTTGAGAGATAAATAAAAGTAAGTTATTTGAAATATGTTAAAGAAAAAGCAAGTGACTAATGCAAAATCTGGAAAAAAAAAATCGTATTGGAAGTTGAAAGTAGTAAAAATTTAGGATTAATTACACCAAACCTTATACACCATTGAATTTAGTAAGTGCCCACAATTTGAATTTTAATAAAGAGGCCCTAGCACTTTAATGATTAATCAAATATGCAAGTTCTCAATATTAATTGGAACAAATTGTACGAAAATATGATTGATAACTCATTACAATTCATCTTGAATTATAATATCATACCCATAAATTAATAAAATGGCATGATAAAGTATTTGGAAAATAACTTATTTAACTAATTACCAAATCAATGTAGCTTCTTTAAGAAGATTCAAACTATAGAGGATTGCAAACATCAATATCATAGGGAAGCATAAGTGTTTTGTCTTCATTTATTTTGTCTAGAGAAAAAATGAGCTCATCTTATCCCAATTTTCTCAAAAAATAATAATTTTAAAAATAAAGCACTTCTTTTTTTCCATCTTTTGGAATATGTATGTTGGCCCCATCTGAAATAAAATTTTTGAATTGACCCATATAGTTTTAATTCTATGATCTTTAAAAGAAACAAGGAAGTATAAGTATATAAAGTTAGAAGCCTCCTCTTCCAGCAAGCACAAGGTACACAGGAATATATTAGAAATAGAGAACTAAGAAAATACCTAATCTTCTTCTTTATAGTCAATAAATGACTAACTAGCAAATGTTAATGTATAAAGAGCGAGAGAGTCTGTTTCTAAAAAAGAAGGCCAACATGTTACATAACCGCATTGTTTGCCAGTCTAAAAGGCATAATAAGATGGTTAGTTTAACATTGCTCCTCTTGTAGACTAGATAACATATGCTAGAAGTAAATCAAGGCTCCTTGGATATCCTTAAAGAGGAGATAGAAATGACAAAGATTGAAAATGACCTACAATAAAAAGTAGATTATGTTACGAGTCATTATACTTGGTGACAATAAACAATCTATTTTGAATGTTTTAAATAAAACATTGTCAATAGTATATGTATGTCCAGTAGTTAAGGAGAACAGATGGCTCATAATCACTAGGTCTCTTTCTTCTACCATTAAATATTTTTCTTTTAATAGTTACATGGGTTATATCGAGTTGTTACCAAAACCCATATAAATCATTGCAAATTTTGGTTTTCTCCCTCTTCACTTTCTTATTCTTTCTTTAGAATCTTCTAAATCTAAACACAAATTCGTGTATCAATTTGGTATCAAAGCAGCAATTATGTTGTCGCAATCTAGTTTTTATTTTTAAATCAACTCTAATGGCAGATGGAACTCGTGGGCAATATATTACGAGAATGAAGGAAATGTCAAGTACCAAATAAAAGAAATGCATAAATAAATGTTGGATGCGCAAGCAAAGCATCAGGAGATTCAAATGAAGCAAGGTTGATATCACATATTCTATTTGTATTGTAAGTCAATTCATATCTTCCCCAACAGTTCAACACTGGGCTACTTTAGAATATATTTTATGCTATTTAAAGGGAGCTTTTAAATTAGGAAACTAGATGAAAATCATGGACATACTCAACATCGAATGTTTGATATGCAGATTGGGCAAGTTCCAAGTTTGAACAGAAATCCACTATCAGATGTTATGTTTTTGTTGGAGGAAATTTGGCCTAATGAAAAAGTAAGAAACAAGTGTTGTTTCCTAATTTAGTGCAAAATTTGAATATAGAGATATTGCACAATGTGTGTGAGAGATAATATAGATATATTAGCTCTTAACTAAAATTGATCTAAAAGCCTTAATACCAGCAAAGTTTTAGAGTAATAAGTAATAACTAAGCTGCTCTTTACATTGTCTCTAATCTTATGTTTCGTGAACGAACTAAATATACTGAGATCGGTCCACGTGCTCTTTGGTGCATTTTTGCTGGGTATTCTTCCACACAAAAGGGATATTACTGTTCCATCCGCCTACTAGAAAAAATTTTATTTCAACAGATGTTACGTTTTTGAAACCGGGTCTTTTTCTCAGTATTCTTATCTTTAAGGAGAGACCTCAAATGAAAATAAAACAAAAGAGACCTCAGGTGAAAATAAAATAAAGGACCTAATTTTTCTTGATTTTCCTATTCAGCCTATTAAATCTATTCCTTTCGAGTCAAACTATCTATTGAGTCACCTAAGTCATCTAAAACAATGAAGGATAAGGAAGAACAAGATCCACCATTGCATGTTAGGAGGCAAATAAAAATCCCTCAACTTGTGCACACATGATCTCCTCCTCCAAAACATATTCAAACCTCTCAGACAGCTTCCAAACCTATTGAAAATGTCTACCATAAGCTAATCCTTCTCAAGCAAATGACAAACCTAACCAATCAGGTGATATTGACCTACCAATTGCCCTTAGAAAAAAAACCTACACAAAATATACACTACGCCTATCCATGACTTACCAAAACCTATCCCAAAGTCATTAAGTCTTTCTTGTCAACCTTCATACAATTCCTCTTCCGAGAAATTTGTCCAAGTCATTAAGAAACAAGAACTGGGAGGATGCTACGAAAATGGAGATAAAAGCTCTAAGAGAAAACAAAACATGGGAGTTGGTTTAATTGTCAAAACAGAAGAAGCTTGTTAGATGTAGAGGGATTTTCACCTTGAAGTAAAAGTGTGATGGTTATGTAGAAATATACAAGGCGAGGCTTGTTGCGAAAAGTTATACTCAAACCTTTAGTATTTATCATCTTAAGGCAGCTAGATGAATATAGTACAGGTGCTATTATCATTGGCTGCCAATTTTGCATGCAACTTACAAAAATTGGATGTAAAAAACACTTTTCTTCATGGTGATCTAGAAGAGAGAATTTACACAAGGGTCCCTCCAAGTTTTGAATCTAACGAGGGAATGGTATGCAAGTCAAAGAAAGCCCTTTATGGACTTAAGCAACGACTGAAAGCTTCGTTAGGAAGATTCTCTAAAGTAATGACTAGTTTGGGGTATAAGCAAAGCCAAGGAGACCATACTTTGTAAGACACTCAAAGCCAAGGAGACCATACTTTGTAAGACACTCTGTTCCTACATAATCTGACACTCCCCCTCAAGCTGGTGAGTGGATATCTTCAATCCCTAGCTTGCCAATAATATCTTGAAACACTGTGATTGTCAGTCCCTTTGTCAGTACGTCTGCCAACTGACCCTTGGTTGACACAAATGGAGTGCATATTAAGCCACTGTCCAGTTTTTCCTTGGTGAAGTGCCTATCAACTTCAATATGCTTTGTTCGATCATGTTGTACTGGGTTATGTGCAATGTTGATAGCTGATTTGTTATCACAGTACAACCTCATAAGGTTAAAATAGTTCTTGAAGATATGGGGAAAAATGGGAAGGCCAAATAAGAGTACATTTTGACAACAAATTAGCAATCAGTATTGCACATAGCCTTATGCAACATGATTGGATTAAACACATTGATGTTGATAGCCATTTCATTAAAGAGAAACTAGAATTTTGCCTAATCTGCACTTCATTTGTTTCAACAAAAGATATAGTAGCAAACATACTCATAAAAGGGGCTCCGAAGTACTATGTTTTGAGACATTGTTAGCAAGTTAGGGATGGGAAGTACCAATTAACCAATTTAAGGGAGAGTGTCCACTAATGTGTTTAATGTGATTAATCTTATGATTTTAAAGCATTTGATGCAATCCTTCAACTTTAGGGATTAATCCCTAATCTAGAGGGATTTTGATGAGGTATAAATACTGGTTAGCAATTTAAATACTTGATAGAGATTAACACCCCATTTGTGGGGCTGTCTGATTAGTATATATGTGCCCATGTTTATAGATTATTAGTATAAATGAGAATTTTGTCCATATTTGTAATACTTTCGTATCCACTATTTTCCAATTTGAATCTAATAATGCTTCCTTAATAGTTCTAAGAACAAACATTAAATACCTTTGAAGTAAATGCTCAATAACCATTGGACAAGTTACCATAGGATACATATTTGGAAATGGGATGTTAGTTACATTTTTTAATTACTCTTCTAAGGGCTATAGGAGAATCAAAATATGTAGTTTCATTATCTAGTGTAGGAGCTGGTGATTGAGATTGAGGAATAAGATGAAAATTGCCTAAATTATTTGCAAGAACTTTTTTAGAGATTTTGATTCGATTTGTCGTAAAGTGTTTTTTCAAGTTGTTTCTCTAAGTATAAACAACTGGTTCATGTGCAGGAACAACTTGTTCCAATTGTAGTATTTCTCCCCCCACTAACAAATCGTCTATATTTGAAAGAGTTTGACTAGAATTCCCTCTGTCCTCTATACTTTTAACATGATGATAATGCATTTGTTCAAGAAAATGAGATGGCGAAGAGAGAATAGGATTTGGTATAAAATCTTCTTCCTTTTCTTTCATTCTCCCTTGAAAAGCATTTTTGGAAAAATATCGTTGATCATTTTTAAATAAGACATCCATACTTGTATTTTATTTGTTTCAAAGTTATAGCATTTGTAGCATTCTTTATTTAAAGCATATCCTATGAAACACATTTTTAGCTTTATGATCAAGCTTAGATCTAAATTAACTATGCATATGAACAAATACAGTGTATCCAAATACTTTTAAAGACAAATCAAAATGTAGGTGAAAGTCAAAAAACGATTTGTAAGATATTATAAGGGTGTGACATATTTTAGAACTCAAATAGGCATTCTGTTAATTAAATAAGAAGCTATAAATATGGCATCTCCTCAAAGATATTTTGAAACATTCACAGAAAACATTATAGCTTCAGCTACATCCAATAAATGTTTCTTTTTTTTTCAATAATACCATTTTGTTGAGGAGTGTCATGACAAGTAGATTGATTTAAATGCATTTATCTTTTAAAAATTCCCCAGTACTTTTTCACATTTTTAGATCTAAAAATATTGAATTTACATTGAAATTGATTTTCTACCATTGTGTAAAACTCTTGAAACACATATTTTATTTCAATTTTATCTATCATCAAAAAGAGAAAAAACAACAAAGACAGGTATGATCATTTATAAAAGTTACAAATCATCTTTTACCTATAATGATGGTAACCTTTGAAGGACCTCATACATCATTATGAATTAGGTAAAATGGTTTGGAGGCATGATAAACTTTTGAAAAATAAGTAACTCGATAGTTTTTAGAAAAAAAGCATATTTCAAATTGAATAGAAGAACAATCTAAATTTTCAAGCAACTTGGGAAACAAATGTTTTAAGATACGCAAAACTAGGATGTTATAGCAGAATGCCAAAGCATTATTTGTTGCCAATAGAAATCGAATTGGTAACACTACCATAGCCTTGAGTTGTTTTAATTGTTAGGGTTCCTCAATAAAATAGTAAAGAGCATTAACTATTCTAATACTTCTAATCATCTTCCCCTATTTTTGGTCCTAAAATTAAATAATGAGATTCAAAGAAGACAACACAAGAATTAGACTCTGTGAATAATTTGCTAACAAACAACAATTGCATACTAGTTTAAAAACAAAAAGGAAAAATTAGAGAGTTAAAGTAATTCAAATTTTCATTTGTCCTTTTGCTACAATGGGAGAAAACTCTTACCAATTATCTTAACTCTTTCACTTCCAAAATAGGATAATCAAATTTTAAACAAAGAAGAGCATAAGGACATGTGATCAATCATATGCCCCTAAATTAATGATCCACAAAGCAGAAATTTTACTACAAGATACAACATTAGGATCGCTACGTATTTTGTGCAAGAGAACCACTTACTTGATGAGGAATTGGTTTTTAGCAATTTACGATGATCTATTTGCTCCTTATTGGAACATAGTTGATTCAACTTCATTGGTATGACAGAATGTATGTGTTGGCCTATCATTTGGTTTGAGGCTCTTCCAATTTGCAAGGTTCTCATGGAGCTTCCAACAAGTCTCTTCTTAGGTATGGCAGGATTTATTGTAGTGATCAAACCATACACAAGGCTTTTATGCTCGCTAAGGTTTAAACACCTTGTTTGCACTTGATTCTAATGCATTCATGGCTGAGTTTTCAATACTTGAAGCTTCACCCTGTTAACAATCCAACACTTCCTCAGCCCATTTCGTGCAAGCCCATTAAAGTGTATGCCCGTAGGAAGAGGGGGGGA